>JAKSZP010017240.1:0-159424 GCA_022478985.1 Massospora cicadina | reverse complement strand
AACATCTGAAGATGTTATGACCAGCCTGCCAGTTGGGATGCGTGAGCACCAAAAGGCAAACCAGAATGCCAGAGGCATTGCTGACCAAATAATGTTGTATGGAGCCGGGCATTGTGAAATGATGAATTGTTGATGTAGCACAACAGTGAATAAGATCCCGAGAACAAACCACATCAAGCCCACCCCAGACCCTGGAGGTCTTGCTGCAGGGGGCGGAGCCACAGAAATAGTCTCAATAAGTTCATAATGTGGGGTTGAATCAACTGAGGAGACAAGGAGGTGTATCCTTGCTTGAAGAAGGTGGACGTAAGGCCACAAGATCCCAGTGTACTGTTGACAAAAGTTCATGACATCAGGGTTAAGTTGCCAGAAGTATCTGACTCGCTGGATCCAATTTTACAACAGTGGGGGCTATAGTGACCATGAGTACTGGTAGAGCCCATCTGGTGCACAGACTCACGGGCCACCAGAGAAAAGCCATTGGGGATGCGGCCAGAAGAAAATCAACTAAATAAAAAATTGATTGATTTTTGGGGCAAAATTTTATTGCAAAGGAAAAGGAAGAAAATCAACCAACAATTTTCCCATTGCAATGCAACTGATTAAATAGTGGTCGATTGGTGTGAGGACAAGCTGGGATCAGGACTTCAATTTTAACCTAACCGTTGAATAATTTGGGAATGGGGCAGATAAGTTCACTAAGAACTGACATCAAAGAATTCAGCGGCAGGCCGAGTCACTGTTGGTTTGACCTCTAACATCCAAACTGAGGCTCAGCTGCGTTTCTGATGGTTGGCTGATGGCGTTTGGCCCAATGAGCAGCAGGAATCCCCCAAGGCCACCCACATAGGGGCGGGCCCATTTGGTTGGGAATGGGTTTGGGACGCCCAACCTGCGCATGCCTGGTCGCTGGGCTATCCATTCAGTCAGAAACGTTGAGTCAAGCGCAATGCCCAAAGTGCCAGCAGGGAGCTTCAAACCCTTGTTGATGGTGTCCAATGATGCTATCTTCCCATCGGGGATGATCCCCAACAATTTTGGGAGGGGGGTGATTTTTTTGATTTTTGTGTTGGCTGAATTGAAACCATTGGGCATTCCAGCCAATAGATCAGTCTTCATCCCTCTTCAGCCATATGAAACCTGAACATCAGGCTGATTGCCACTCAAATTGGTTCCAATTATTTCATTTTGGTGATCTTGGCGCAGAATTCACTAATTCCCCATAACAGTTCTGCTGAGGTGAGTGTGGGTTTTGGGGGGAGGGATCCAAAGCAGAAGAGCTGTAACCTAACGCTTGTCTACCACATGAGTGAGATCGCCCTGAGTAACGAGGGGTACAGCCATCCTCTTCAGTACCATTTTGCTTGGGAATGGGAAAATGGTCCAATTGATGCCCAGAGGATGTTCCCCAGGACTTACACTAACCAACCTCGCCCTATATCACTTTAGCTCAAGCTACCTCTGTTGGGCTATCTTTATTCTAACACTGATAACTAGTTACCTTGCGTTGATCTAGTGCTCCATGAACTAACTTGCTGGGAACTGGAGAGTTATAGACTTTCTCCTGACAATTTAGAAACTGTTAGGGATTTGTCATGTTTAGTTAAATAATTAAGGGTAAGGTTATGACATAAGGCTTAGCAGAGTAAGGCTGGTGATACCAATTTGGTTGACCTGCCAGACTTGAAGCACACCCTAGACCAACTCTGAGTAAGGGAAAAATATGCCCAGGTTGGTTTTAGGGTGAAGATAATGGGTGGATGAGCGTTATATATATGGCTCTGAATTGTATCAGCCACATTATAAATTAAGTTGATCATAATGTTTATTTTTAAGAATGAAGTTTGAGTCCCGTTTTTACTACAATATTGGAAAATATGGCAAAATCCGACTAGTTTAATCATCTTATTATTAGCATACTTGATCTATAGCACTATGATGAACTATAAGTTACTTTTTTTGTTTGGATTGGGTGCAGTACCTCACCAGATGGAAAATGGCTCTCCCAATTTATTTATAGTAAGTTTGATGAGACAAACCTTCTTTGTTGGTCAACTTGTTATAATAAGAACCTGTTCATCTTTTGTATCAGATATATCCTTTGTTTGACCTCTTTGCAGACCTTCTAGAGGGAACTCAAAAATTTAGATCACTTTATATTTGTCTAATAATATATAGGTCCTTTTTCACCCCTTTGGGTAGTCTAAACCCCTCCAGATCAAGGCACCAAAGAATCTGGACTCTGATATGCATCTATGATGACTTCTTTACTGGTGTCTAAAAAGTAATCGCATTTTCTAGTTTATCTAGTGATATAAATAATCTTTAAAACCTATCCTTGAGTCATCTGGGTATTGGCACTCTTTTCAATGCCCTTTTTACTCTGTTGTTGCCAGGTTGTTCTTTGGTTGTGTTTGTGTATTCCCCACCACCTCCTATGGAACATTAGAGTTATAGGCACTCTCTTGACATTACCAATTAAACCTTTAAACTGGACGTGCATGAAATATATGCGTGGAACTTTCTCATAGCATTAACTGAGTGTATTTGTCAGGAAAGTGTCTGTAACACTCCCATTACCAGATAGATGGTGCGAGGTGCATAACCACAACACCATGAAACCAGTCATAAGGATTATGGTAAACAGGGCACTGCGAAGTGTGCCAGAGCCAAAGTAACCCAGGGCAAGGGTGTACAACGCGGTGTATAGCATTTGTTAACAAATAAAGCGCAAAACTTGGGTGGACCCCAAAGGGGAGTCCAAGACCAAGCGGAGATATGTGCTGGAGTGCTTGGGTGCCTTGGTCTGAAGAGAACTAAGGGGACCACTTGTGTACCAGATACAGTCGGTAATTTTGTGAAAATAAAACACTCAATGTTGTTAGAGACCTCCAGGAGAAGTTCCATGCACAGGTTCGCCAAAGGAACCATATTTAAAAACTTAAACTAATTAAGATATTTTTATTAAGTAAGATGACCAACAAAAAAGTTAGTCTCAAAAACCATTCTTTAAACAAAGGGAGACGAGTCATCGTTTGGGGAACATGGTGCCAAACTAAGAAAACCAATAGGCGCACCTAACCATTGATCAGGGGTTCTGTAGCTTGAGATTGACTGAATTTGAGTTATTGATTGCAGGCTGAGCCGTCACAATTTTAAAATAAAAAATGGAACTAGTTTTGAACTCCCGTTCTCCTAGCAACCAAACCAAACCATCGTTGTTAGAAGATAACTAGTGCGTTTTAACGTCCTTTCTGTAACATTGGCTGGGCGTTGTGCACTTCACTTGGACCAACCTGGGCATATCTAGCCTACACCCTTCGTTGGTCCAAGGTATGCTTTAAGCCAGGGAGGTCCTGAAGCTTGAACTTTTTGTACTCCTGACATCCAGCCTTACCTTGGCAGTTGGTTCCCTCAATGATGTCATGTAATCATGACACTACCCTCTCCCCCTTTTAGGATCCACCCCCCTCCAAGGGCATTTGCCAAGGAAAAGTTCTTATAGTCAGAGGCCAACTTCATGGCGGCGATGGCTTACTTGGACTTGGATCCTGCAGCCTCATGGAAACGCTTGTGGAATACTAGATAGAATCTTGATTATGGGCGCAGTCATACAGTGGTTCTCAACTGTTCTCTCTGCCCCAAATCCCTTCCAGGATACAAAAAACTCTATTCTTCTTCTTACCCAACGGGAGGCTACTATCTCCTCCACTTCACATTCTAGCGCCCCATCCACGAGATAAGCCTCAGGAGTATCTAGTGGGAGGCCCTCAAACAACGTAAGCTTACTTTCATAGAAGACTGAAAAGATTTTGGAACAATGGGAGTAGATTCAACTGGTATGAGACGTGGCCCACCTTTCTGACAATGCGGTAAGGACCAATCCTCTTAGGTCCCAGTTTTTTGCGTAGTTGCTTAATTGGGATGTTTTTAGCATACAGCATCACGAAATCTCCTTGCTTGTACGCTAGACCAACTCATCTTTTACTATCATTGTTCTCCTTGTAGGCTTGCATGGCCGCATCCAGCTCTGGTGTTTACCCCTTGGTGTACTTTATTAATTGTCTTCGCAAATTCTACCACCGCTTCCACCTTGGGTCCACAACTAGGCTCCATGTTGAAGACGAGGTTGAAGTCATAGTTGGCAAAAAAAGGGGAACAACTAATAGGTGCATGTTGGGCGTTGTTATAGCTGAATTGGGTTATTAGGAATGGAAACCCAATATGAATGAACTGCGGCTTTGTAACACTGCAGGAATTGTTCTAAGCACTGTTATAATCGTTAAGTCTGACCATCTGATTGGGGTGATAGGCAATTGAACGGCAGGGCTTAATCTGAAGAGTCTTACAAAACTCATCCCAAAAGACAGTGCTAAACTGTGGCTACAATCGTTAATTATTTCTTGGGTACCTCATAAAGAGAAAACATATGAATGACAAAAATCCTAGCCATCTCAGCCGCAGGTACCGTAATTCTTCAGAGAATAAATTGAGAGAACTTCATAAATGGTCCACCAAAACTTGATGGCATCGTAGCCATCAGATACAGGTAATTCCACAATAAATTCACCAATAAAAAAGTCCAAGATCCTTTAGCCTTTTGAACTGGTACCAACAATTTATCTATGAGTTGTCAATTTGGCTTCATTTGGTTGCAAACCAGGCACTCCTTACAATACCTAGCCACATGCGCGGTTAACCCCTTCCAATTGTAAGTGCAGCTAATTAGCTCCAGAGTCTTTGCGTTACCAGGATGTCCAACGGTGATTCCGTCACAATGGTCCCAGATGATTTCCAGGAGAAGTGGTCCAGCATGAGCCCATAGGCGCCCCTGGAACCAAACCATCTCATCCTTCACTTAGTAACTTCTGGTAATGCCCTCATGATTAAATCGTTCTTGGAAAGGACCATAGTATACTCAGCTGACAAAGGCTGTGAAAGGACTACCTTTCTGAACATACCATATTCCTCCGCATTTTCCAGAGGAGCAAGAGCTGGCCCGTGGGCCAAGGGAGAAGGAAGTTGAGACACTATCTTACCTGGCGGAATCATTAAGTGGGTGTTGTACCTCTTCCTCTTAAGATAGGGAACTAGTGCAGGGTTTTAGCTTAATGTATTTGCCAAACCAATCTCCTTGCCCTTTGAAACTCATAAAAAATGCAAATTGGGACAGATTCTCATGACAGCGGGTCTGCCATGGGATCAAGACATGAGGTGCGCGTAGTACAACAAGGCACAGTGAACTGTACATATGTGGAAGGTTTGGGATGAGCACTGCTAATGATAACGCCAATAAGTCAGCGCCTCAACCACTGCAATAACTCTTTGTTTTATATGGCGCAGTTTACTCATGCAGGGATATCTCTCTTAAAATATCCCACCGGATGCTCTATTCCATCTTCTCCTACTTTTAGATAGGGCTGCCACTATGGCGAAGTTGGAGAGATCTGAAGCCACGATGAACCACTTTTTGGGGTCTACATGGCGAAGGACAAACCTGGATAACAGGTTGCACTTTACCGCTTGGAAGACATTCTGAAGAGTTGGAGACCACTGGAGCACTTCTGCCCCACTTGCCTTATACAGAGGCGCCGTCACTCCAGAAAGATTTGGTATGAATTTTTTAAGGAATGTAGACGTCCTCAAAAAAGCCTCAATTCCTTGACCAAAGTTGGGGTGGGCAACTTGCAAATTGTCTTCTCCTTGTCTGGAGTTATCATGTGGCCTTGATCAATCACGACGTTTTCCAGGAAGATGACCTGGGACTTAAAGAACTCACACTTACTGATTTTCAGTGTAAGGTTGGCTGCTTTAAACTCTCTACCACCTTCTGCAAGTGTTATCACAGGTTTCTTGATTGGGGAAAACACCAGGATATTATCCATGTAAGCCGTTGCACATACACCTAGCAGGTCCCCCAAAGCCACATCTATACGCCGTTTATAGATAGTTGGTGTTATTTTCAGCCTAAAGGGCATACCTCAAAACTTTAAAATTCCTTTTCAGGTGCAGAATGCGGTTAGCCACTCCTAGCCCTTCTTAAGCTGAATCTGATTGGACGCAATTAAGCAGTCCAGTTTGGAGAAACCTTTGCCTTCTCGACATAGTGAGCATTCAGAGAATCCAATGGGATGGGATGCAAGTATGTTACTTTGATATTGTTGAGATTCTTAAAGTCTACACATGGGCGTAAGGTACCATCTGACTTTTCCACAAGTAGAAGTGGAGAGCGTACTGGGAGGTACGCTGAAATATAGCGTTTTTGGATAACTGCTCCGTAACCCACACATCTAAGGACAAAACTCCCATGAAGTCAATTAATAAATCAGGGAAGATATACGCACCAAATCAACGGTGAACTTGAACTCACAATCAAACTTTGAATGATCTGGTAGTGCATTGACTGAGGCTTCATCAAACAAAGATTGAAGCCCCTACAAACAGGAAGCTAAGGGTACCTCCAGAGAGGACTACAGCAATGGGGCAAAACTGAAAGTGTGAACTTTGGGCCAATGGGGCAAATTACCTAAGAGCTCACTTAAGACAAAGGGACAACTATTCATGACCATTGAACAAAGTTAAGGACAAGGTATTGTCTTTCAAGTTAGTCTTGACGTCAAACTTTCGCCGTCACTTTGCACCCAAAATTATGGGGTACAAGAGGTTTTTGATAACTTGGAAGTGGTCGTACAAATGATATTTAACAACTTGATAATACACTGACACCAGAACTTTCAGCTTGGGAATACCTTGGGAAGCCCTTCCCCTAACCATACCACCTTGCAAATAATTCAACCTAAAGTAGTCGTCTAAGTCTTATTCAATAAATTTTCAGACACTCCTGTATCCACCAAAATAGTTGTGCTGATTTTCTAAAGGTGACAAAAGGGTAGCGGTCAACAAAAAAATCCTGAATGTTCTTTATTTAAAGCAGAAAACGCCAACACCTCACCAGAAAACCCTTTCATCAGGCATAAGCATGCTTCAACAATACGTTTTTGCATTTATAGAATAGAAAGTAATAATTGGCCACTCTTATTACTGAGGATACATATCCCACCATATTTCATCAGTTAAATAAAAAATTTTATATTGTAATAATAGCTCCTTTACCACCGCATGTGTTCTGAGGATCATGGTAGGGGTCAAGCGCAGGTTCTCTGGGGTGATCTGGTATACTGATATGAGTTTTTAATTAGATCCAAAAGAGATGATATTAGGCTCATTATTATATAACTAAACAGAGTTATAAAATGCGTTTTGGGCCGTGAATGACCCCATACTCAGTTTGGTGAAGGGTTGTTGTTAAGATTTTCGCCCATATCCCCAGCCTGCTAGATTACCTTGTATCACTAAGAAAAATTCCCTAAGGCGAGGTGAATCAGAAATTGGTTGGCCCAAATTTCAGAGGGACTACGTTTGGGGGATTTTGAGATATTCACCTGGTCATATCCGCTGGCGATTAATCTGGATGAATAATTAAGATCTCATTGGGAAGAGTTGCCAATGAGATAGGGGCATCTGATAGTGATTAACTATCAGGTGTACCAATTGGGATTAGTCAGGTTTCATCACTGACTGATTTGGAATGAATAGCGAGTTGTAAGGCGAGTGATGCCACCTGCAAATAGCAAATCAATCAGTTGGTGAAGTGACCTGCCATAATGGGTAATAAGTCTCATTACCTAAGCGGGTCGCTATCCAATTATGGTTGGTTATCTTGGATCGAGAGGAAAACATTAGAGACACGTTTTCTGACTCTTTCCATTTGAGGTCTTGAGGATGTCCAATGACAGAATCCTAGCCATGATGGGGAAGACCATCGCTGCTGGAATGAGGATGGTTGATTCAATGGCAATGGTTGCTGTTTCATCAAAGAGGTGTCAACTGAGGGTTAGACAGCTGAATCCCCTACTATATATATCACCCTAAGATTTACTATAATAAAAACATTTAAATACAAAAGCATTATAATCTACAGCTATATTATCAATTCAGTGTATAGTTAGATTATCAGCTTCTATTGTGTCATTCTATCTCAAGGATATTATTGCAGAAGGCAATAATTGGAAGACTCTCAGAGAGAAGAGTAAAGATCCGAGTGGGGATCTAGAGACAAAGGAACTACAATCAGGGATAGCTGCCAACTGTATGTTGGGCTGAGAGAGACTGTCACTGGGGTATCTTAATGAAGATCTGGTGGACAAGAATATAGGGAACAAATCCCTTATGAGTACGACTTAACGAGTATTTAATCAGAAATACTGGCCGAGCATTGGGCTGAATAATAGTTCATTCTCAACTACTGATAATAGTCTCCATACTATTATTGATTTATAATAAATTCTACACAACGCGATGAAGTGCACAAGGAAATTGAACCTGTGCAGTAAAAAGGTGTCTGGGTTGATGGCAGATAATCAACCTAGAGTAAATTTTTACAAGTTGGTGCTCACTACAGGGGTAGTTGAGTGAAGAATCTATTATTATGTCGTATAAAAAAGAACTATGCAAGCTGTGGACTGAGATCGCCACTGTGAACCAGAATTCCTTAAACTCAGTGGACCATCAGGAGTTTGTGGCCTTGGAAGAACAAGTCGCCAAGGTGGAGGAAGGAGTAGGGAATGTAGCCAACTTTGGGAATGAGTTACTCGACAAAGTAAACTTGGTGAATAAGAAAGAAGGGGACCTTGTTTGAGAGGTCCTATACTTGAAAACAGAGCTAGAAGTGGATCGCGTTCATTTGAGAAAGTTTGGTGCAGATATCGAGAAATTGATCAAAGAAGTGGAGTAACTGAAAGCTCACAGATGTGCTTATGAGACTGATATGGCCAGCGATGCCAAAGAGAGAAGTCCTCGCACAATACTTGGGAATTCAAATACCCCAAGGACCATGCCACCTGCCTTTAATGCTATTTCAGAGATGACGCCCAAAGTCACTCCACAAGTTAGCCAATTAGCTGAACTGAGAGAATTGGCCTGAAATGACTCAGAGGAATTTAGAGAAGTGCCAAAATTGCCAACATTCCATTGGGAAGACCCCAACGTTTTTCTGACTGTTTGACATGACTATGAATGGCTACAGAGTTTGTCAAAAGGCGTTGACGGTCATGAACTGCCTGGACACTGAATGTCAAAACCTAGTGTTACCCCACTTGGAGGGTGACAGCTGGTCGTATGCCAAGGCATAGGTGGCCACAATGAAGGAGTTTGGGAGTCCAACCCGCATGTTGAAACGCAAGCAAGAATTTATGGGAATTCAGTTCCTTAAAGATGAGTCTCTTGCTAGCTTTGTGGATTGATTTTACCAGGAGTCACAGATCCTGGCTGGAGCAAAAGTATTGGATGACTTTGATGCTATAATCACTTTGCAAGCGGCCCTTCAGCCCTATTGTGATTTTCATCAAATAATGTCTTCCATGTTTGTGATGGAGATAACTACCTTGCAAATGGTAGATAACCTGAAGATTTTGGGAGCGACGTTCAATGCCCAAAATAGAAGCTTAAATCCAATCTGGTACATAATCCAAATCCCATGAAGGGAAATGAAGGAGCAAAGGAGGCTGCCAATCGAACTGTGTCAGGGAAATAAGCCTGAAGAATTCAGATGGTTAAGCAATAAAGAGAAGGTCTGCTATCAGTGCGGCGGAAAAAAACATTTTGCCATACACTGCAAAAAGCTGAAGGATCATATTAACGTGGTCCAGGCCTAGGAGACAGCAGCTGCCAAGTTTGGGAAAAGAGCCCGCTGCCTAGACTAGGAACAGTCTAGTGAGGCAGAGAAATCTGTTCCTCCCAATATCATGAATGAAGAAATAGATATTAGTGATCACTTTGTAGACGACGAGCAGGATCAGCTATACCAAGTGGTCATTATGGATGTGAATGCCATGACCAGAGCCGGGGCGAAGAGAATTGACCCCAAGATAATCCAAGAGGTTGCCCGGCCATATGCCCGACAACTGGTGGAGAAGATTCAAACTGCCAACAATCCTGAAGAGCTATCAGACATTTGTTTAGATGAGGCCAATCTGTCTATCCCCTTGGCGCAATAAAGGAATTGTTTCCTGAATTATTGGAAAAAATTATTCACACCCTATATTTAGCTAATAAAGCCGCCATTCACTCAGTAAATACTTTATTACAATACTCTGAGTTTACATATATAGATATACAGGTGAATCGAGTAAGGGTGAGGGCGATTGTCAACACCAGAGTGCCCATCAATATTGTCTTGACCAGTCTGATAAAAAGGATGAAGATCTCGCTGGACTTGGAGCACAAGAGAGAAATATGGGACAGCTGGGATGAACACCACCATTTCCTGTGGAGCGTAAAGTGCGCTGCCACTATGATTCAGGTCATTGGTATCTGCACCAGCCATAGTTTTGGCGAAACAAAACTATGACATCCTGATAGGAATGGAGTTCCTATGGAAGTACGGAGTTAAATGTAACTTTGAGTATAGCACGTTGACCATCCTGGGTCAGACGTTACCATTAGTATACCAGAAGGACAATGAAGCTCTGTTGAATTGGAGAAATAACTTCATTAATCTGATATACAATGATGGCATTATACCAATTCGATACCAATTAGTTGGTAGGAAGTGATGCAAGATGCCGGCGGAAATCCTAGAAAATGGGGAATTCCATTAAGGATCAAGAAGGAGAGGACCATACCATCCAGATTGAAGATAATAGTTGACACAGGGTTGACTTTGGAGATTCCTGAGCTGTTGTATGGGGAGGTCAGAAGCCCCTGGAAGAAGTCCAGAGTGAAGCCATGGGTGGCTCCTGGGATAATAATGCCAGGCCATGGAGAATTATGAGTTCTCCTGGCGAATTTGAGTGAAAAACTGATGAAGATCAAGAGGAATCAGATCATCACATTTATTCATCTGATCCCAACGGCCAAATTGAGATGATTCCATGATTTTGGGTCTCTCAATGAAATGGGAAAATGGCCGGAATAGCCAAAAGCATCAACCTAAATGGTTGATCAGGAGCAGCTCGCTGATCTGCCAGAAGGCCAGCAGGAGGAGGTGCTCAAACTATTTGAGAAATATCAGGAAGTGTTTGCTCAGGATGACCATGATTTAAGATGCGCATGAGACATAATCCACAAGGTTGACACTGGGGAAAATCTACCAATAAGGATGAGACTGATCTGAAGATCAAAAGCCACAGAAGTGGTAGTGGAGGATGAGATCAGCAAACTAGTGAAGCATGGGCTTCTAGTTCCATTGTCAAGTCCCTGGGCGAGTCTGATTCTGATTGTGAAGAAGAAGGATGGATCGAACTGGGTGGTGATTGAAAACCAGAGGCTGAACAAAATTATGAAGAAGAATTTGTACCCCCTACCAAGGAATGACAATGCTCTGGATTGTTTAGGAGAAGCGAAGTATTTCTCTGAGATGGATCTGATCTTGGGATATTGGCAGATCGACTTGCCAGAAGAAGAACAAGAAAAATGTGTGATTATTACCGTGCAGGGGCTACATCAACTGATGAGGTTACCCCAGGGACTTTGCAATGCGGCTGCGACGTTCCAGAAGGCCATGAACGCAATACTAAGAGACTTGAAGTTGTCATGCATCCTGGTATATCTGGACAATATCAATGTGTTCAGTAGAACGTTTACTGATTACTTGCACTACTTGGAAGAAGTTTTTAAGCGACTGTCCATGGCTAACCTGAAGATCAATCCAAGGAAGTGCCACTTCTTCAAGAAAGAGTTGGAATATCAGGGATTCATAATCAACTCAAGTGAATTGCAGCCGCAAACCCAGAAGATAGCAGCTATAGAGCGCATGGCTGTACTGAAGAGTGTCCGAGACATCCAAGTATTCCTTGGGATGGTCAAATACTATAGAAGATCAAATCAGGACTTCTCCTGAATAGCCAAGCCTTTATTTCGTTTATTAAAGGATCTAAAAAAAAGGATTCATATGGGATGAAGAGGCCCAGGACTCCTTTGATGAGTTACGCCAGTATTTGATAGATTCGCTGATTCTGAATTATCTAAATTTTGATCGGGAGTTTATCATTCAAACTAATGTTTTATTGACGGCGATTGGCACCATACTGATCCAAGTAGATGAACTTGGGGATGAGCATCCAGTGGCATATGCGATCTGGACACTCTCAGCCACTGAGAGGAACTACACTGTGACTGAGCGGGAATGCCTTGTGGTCATATATGCATGCAAGCAGTTTCAGGTGTACATCCATGGAACGCACTTTAAGGTGGTGATGGACCACTCTTCGCTGCGTTGGCTACACAATCTAATAGAACTGGAAGGACGACTGGCCCAATGGGCACTTAAGCTTCAGGCTTACGATTATGAGATAGTCCACTGAGCGGGGGCTTCTCATCAGAATGTGGATGTCTTATTATGGTTGCCAATGGTCCATTTGGTATACCCGCAGGCGATGAGCTATTTCAGAGAATGGTTGAAGGAAGAATTAGGAACGAGCCCCAAGAAATCCAAGGTGCGCTTCAAAAAGCAATGGAAAACACTGAGACTATGAATGGACAAGTATTCAAGATTATCAACGGGAAATGGCTATTATTCCCAAAACCATAGGAAAGAGCAGCGATAGTACAAGCAGCTCACAAGGTTGTCAGCATGGAGGCCTGAGGAAAACAACTGACCATCTTCTCCAGTATTATTACTGGGAATCGATTAACTACGATGTCATGGATCATCTGGCTTGTTGCGTGGAGTGCCAGCTGCACAAACCACACAAGGATACAACTGGATATCAACTGGTCCGCCCTGGATTCTCCTAGCACATGGTGTCCATCAACGTTATGGGACTGCTGACGATGAACACAGGGGGAGTCAAGTACATCATAGTTGCTATTGACCATCTGACAAGATGGGTCAAAACAAAGTCCCTAACTAGATCGATGCTACTAGTACTGCGAGATTCATCCTTGATCAAGTGGTATACTGGCATGGATGTCCGCAAACCCTATTGAGCAACCATGGAACTAACTTCACATCACATATGATCCTGAGGTTAAACAAAATAATGGGGATTTGAGGAGTCATGTCAGTGCCATACTGGTCGGAGATGAATGGACTGGTAGAACGGGTCAATAAAGCTTTCTGCGACATTAAGGAAGCTAGTCGCAGGGAGAACTTATGCATGAGGAATGTACCCGAGTTTTGTGACGTTCACCTACAACATTGTTTATCATGTGGCGACAGAAAATACACTGTTTGGATTATTATATGGAAGAAAGGCCGCGTTGCCGCCACTTTTATATTTGGTGGTGAAACCTACGTCAGATATGAGTACCAAGCAATACTTGAAATGATTGATGAGTATCCTGATCAATATGCAATTGCAAGCATTTGATACAACCTTGAAGATAAGATATGAGTGAAATCTACGGATGACAAAAGCCAACTGGCCTTAGAAGAATATTAAATAGGGGAAAGAGTCGCCTATTGCAATATGCATGGTTTCAGATGAAGAAACAAATTAGATGCATTGTGGTCAGGTCCATTCAACGTAATTGCCAAGATGGCGACTGATGCTTACTCCATCAAGAATCTCTTGGATGGAAGAGTTGTAAATAGAGTCCACGCTAAGTATCAAAAGCATTGGATCAAGGAAAAAATAAAAGAGTTCCCAAAGGACTGATGAACCATTAAGTTGGTCATGTCCTGATGATTAGGTCAAGTCTGAAAAGGAACCTCTGAACCAATATAGATGGGTAAGTCCAAAAAAAGGACCTCTGAACCATGGAAAACTGGTAGGTTTAAGTACCCAGGACCCAGTTTGGGGAATAAAAGAAAAATATGGACCGTTGAACCAATAAAGGTCAAGTCTCATAGTAAAAAAGAAGAATAAAGATAAAAAATTGATAAAAGATATTGGAAAGAAAAAATATAAAAACTGCATAGATAAAAAAGCTGATATATTTTTATAATTTTTATTTTTATTAATCGTCCTCAGTATGGGGATGATTTCGCCTATTTCACCTCTTTGGGGAGGGAGGATGGATCGTGGTAGGAATAAAAAGCCCATTGAAATTGATATGCAATTGGACACTTGCAAGGGCAAGACCTACACAAAACCAAGTTTATTGAGCAGAGGCCGAGCCCTGAGAAAAAGTGAGTAGGGGAAGGGAAATTGAGATGTCAGAAGATGCCAATCATGAAAACTCAGAGTGGGGAGGAAAGCAGCAATGAAGAAAGAGGCAATCAGTGAATAACCCCGAGTAATCCTGATATGGCACCAGAGCCAGAAGATTTGTCCTTAGCGCCTGCCAATGGGCTTCATCAAGGACACCAGACATGTGGGCCAGCAATGAAGAAGGAATACTCGATGGGGTTGTCAAATCATGCCCCTTATTAACGCCCTCAGTGGAAAATACTGATGGGAAGCTCCATAGAAGAGATAGTTATGTAGAGAGTGGATCGCATCCTGCAAGCAGCAACTACAAGCTTCACAGAAGCTAAAGCTGAACAAACGATGGAACCCAGGCGAGGCTGGAAGCTTTTTGGACCAACTTTGAGAAACTTGGCCATCAAAGCAAAGAGCATAAGCGGCATAATCCTGTTCCAGGAGGTTATCAAGGTCAGAGGGATTCAACGCTAATGTCAAATCCTTGGTGACTTGTGTCCAGAGTTCAGCGTATGGGAGCTTGAAGTGTATGTTGTTACCAATTTAGAGCTCGGAGACCAGAACAGTGGGTTTGTAAAATTGACTGAGTCAGAAGAGGAACTCAGGGAGCAGGTCTGACTCAGCCAGAAACAAACAATCCAGAGCAACCGGCATAAAGTCTCTGGAGCATCTAAGATGATGTTCAGAGCATCAGAGAAAGGAGCTGAATCCAGAAGGGTTTTGAAGTCCAACTCTGGAATCAACTGCAGAGGAAAAGTAAGCCGAGAGTTGTTCAAAATGATGGCCAGCCTGGTTTTGGAGAAGTTACCATTTCCAGTAATTTGATGGAAGGACTAGCTGCTTGCACCAGACTAGGCATATGATTCCTGGAAGGACCATAAGAGAGGTTCTGTCGAGCATCCCAACTCATCTGCTGAAAGATGGAAGTCTGAATCAGACAGACTATTGAGGAGCTGCTGGTAACGAGATTCAGAATTTGACATATGAGCTGGATGAGAGGGGGATGTCAGACTTATATATAAAGTTGACATTATGCACTCTATAATCCATTAGCCTCCAAATTCGGGGAAATTAATCTTAAAACTAATGAGATAAGCTCTCCAAGGGAAGAATTAAGAATGACTTATGCCAAGAGCTTATGAGCGAAATACAAAGGGTGATTAAGAAATAAATATTCTTAATTAAGCCACAAAACAAACATCAATAGCAAGAGTCTCCTGTCTAGGATGAGGAGAAAATCAGGAAATCAAGGACGCCAGAATAAGAATCCTGAATATGACAGTGGGTCATATACCTTGATGGGAAAACTGGATCCCAGGAATAATATTGTCATGAGTAAATCTATCAGTCCGGCATTACAGAAGATTGTTGGGACCACGCTCTGAGAAGGTGGTAGTGAGGAGGAAGAGGAAGAATGCCATATGCCAAAGGTTGTCCTGAGCAGTGTTGAGTATTGACAAGTGTACTCCGCTTGAACCAATGATTATTTGGCCATGTGTCCAAAGCGGTGTTCTCATGCCCCAGTCCTTTTCTCGAGGGAAACTAGGCAAGAGGGGGATGTGTTGGGATTTTTGCCCATATTCCCAGCCTGCTAGATTACCTGGTATCACTAGGGGAAAATTCCCTAAAGCGAAGTGATTCAGAAATTGGTTGGCCCAAGTTTCAGAGGAACTACATTTGGGGACTTTGAGATATTCGCCTGGTCATATCCATTGGGGACCAATCCATATGAATCCTTAAGATCTCATTGGGCAGAGTTACCAATGAAATACGGCATCTGATAGTGATTAACTATCAGGTGTACTGATTGGGATTGGTTGGGTTTCATCAATGACTGATTTGGAATGAATAGCGAGTTGCAAGGCGAGTGATGCTGCCTGCAACTAGCAAATTGATCAGTTGGTGAAGTGACCTGCCATAATGGGTAATAAGTCTCATTACCTAAGCAGGTCGCTAGCCAATTATGGTTGGCTAGCTTGGATCGAGAGGAAAACGTTAGGGACATGTTTTTTGACTCTTTCCATTTGAGGTCTCAAGGATGTCCAATGACGGAATCCTAGCCAGGATGGGGAAGACCATCGCTGCTGAGATGAGGATGGGTGATTCAATGGCAATGGCTGCCATTTCATCAAAGAGGTGTCAACTGAGGGTTAGACATCTAGATCCCCTACTATATAATTACCTAGGATTTACTATAATAAAAACATTATCTATAAAAGCATTATAATCTACAGTTATATTATCAATTCAGTGTATAGTTAGACTATCAGCTTCTATTGTGTCATTCTATCTCAAGGAAATTATTGCAGAAGGCAATAATTGGAAGACTCTCAGAGAGAAGAGTAAAGATCTGAGCGGGGATCTAGAGATAAAGGAACTACAATCAGGGATAGCTGCCAACTGTGTGTTGAGCTGAGAGAGAATGTCACTGGAGTATCTTAACGAAGATCTGGTGGACAAGAATATAGGGAATAAATATCTATGAGTATGACTTACAGAGTATTTAATTGGAAATACTGGCTGAGCGTTATAATGAATAATAGTTCAATCTCAATTACAGATAATAGTCTCCATACTATTATTGATTTATAATACATTCTATACAATGCGACAAAGTGCATGAAGAGATTGAACCTGTGCAGTAAAAAGGTTACTGGGTTGACGGCCAATAATCAACCTAGAGTAAATTTTTACAGTTGTGCATCATTATAGAAGGCCATCACCACCAGGCCCTTTGTCAATGATCTCACCTGCACCATATAAATTCAGTATCAAGAATATATCTTAATAAAATCATTTTTGTCAATTTTAGGGGAGAGTCAGGAAATCATAACACTTGGATCATAAAACGTCTGCATCTACTAGGTACAAGCAAGAAGGGTGGATAATTTCTCAGTTGGAGGTAGCAAGAATAATGCTGAGATGCAACAATCATTGTCAAATGGGGATAATGGTGAGCTATATCATGGCCTTGACCAAAGATGGTGCACCTCATTCACACTTTGCAAAAGTCCCATTTGGATAATTCTAGTGCACATAAAATAATAAGGTTGGTCATATAATGTCAGGAGAGTGTCTGTATATCTCTTATTTCCAGAGAGGTGGTGTGAGATGCACAGTCACACTGTTAGGGAATCAGTCATTATGATTATGGTAAACAGGGCACTGCGAAGTGTGCCAGAGCCAAAGTAACCCAGGGCAAGGGTGTATAACGCGGTGTATAATAGTTGGTAAAAAATAAAGAACAAAACTTGGTGGACCACAAAGGAAATTCCAAGCCCAAGCGGAGATCTGTGCTGGATATTTGAGTGCCTCAGTCTGGAGGGAACTAAGGGGGCCCATCGGTGCAACACATTTAAATTTTAAGTTTATTGTGAGGAAGGCCAACCATGGGACGGACACTTCGGATATGACTCAGAAAAAGACAAACTTAGTACCAGGGGAGGCACCCCAGAGAAGAGAGAGGTATCTCTTGTTGCAAGCGGGAACGCCACTTATGGGAGGGGGAGGGAACGTGTGAAGGGGCCGTAGCCACTATTGAGCACGTGTGGAGGAAGGGGTCTGATTTTGATGAACTAGACTGGGAACCAGGAGGAGACCAGCTGTTGGTGACGCGTTGGGAGGTATCCAAACATCCACGCTTGAAAGTGGTCCACCAAATGAGACTGGAATCTATGGACAGCTTCTGGGAGGGTGGGGGTGGAGCCAGCGATGGCATCCAAGACAATCGTGTGGATAGTCCACATGGCGATTGCAACCACCAGGGTATGGAGGGAGGGTAGAAGGGGGAGGCCATTGATGAAGCAAATATATCTCTTGACAGACTGAAGGGATGCGTTTGATCCTGGCCCAGCAGACGTTGAACTTCGCGCCATATCACTTTAGAGGTGGGGCACTTCTCCAGGAGGTGGAACAGCATTCCATACTGGCCACACACGACACAGGATGAGTGTAAAGCGTTAGAGCGCTCAGCTGTATGATACACCTGCCTCAGGCAGCGCCACACATGGGAGCGGACTTGAGGCTGCAACAGAGGATGGTGTGCGTATTTCCAGATAGTCTTTTGGGTCTCAGTGGAATAAGGGATGTCCATCATGTCCAGGTAGTCCACCCTGGATAGGACATGGGGTCGAATGGGGATCACGCCATCATGGATGGGTAGCCCCTGTACCTCTTGTGTGAACTGAGGAGAGGGGCGGCCTCTTTGGGTTGTATGTCCGCTAATACAAATTCTCCACTCTGCGCTTCGCATGGAGAGTAGGATTTGTTTGTAGTGGGTTTTAGTACCGTGAGGACCTGTGGCCGATGTGTGTGATGCGAGGTATTTCATCAGGGAGTGGGGGTTTGATGGATTGTTGAGGCCCAAGGCTTGGGAGAAGTTGGAGCGGGCCGCGCGGGACCAGTGTTGGGATGGGAGTGTAGGAGCGGTGATGGCCGCGATCCAGGTGCCCAGGACCTTGGCAGCATGAGCTTTGAAGTCCAGCAGGCCCATGCCACCTTGATGATGAGGGCCAAACATGACCTCTATCCATACTGGTGGAGGGCGGCCTGACCAAAGCCATCCTTGCAGCAAAGCATACAGGGATTTGAAGAAGCTTGGGGAGAAGGGGATGGCGTGGGCTCCGAACCAGACTTTGGATAAGAGCATAGAGTTGGCAAGAACAACCCTGCCAGTGAGGGTAATAGGGTGAGCTCTGAGAGAGGCGATTCACTTCGTCACGTTGTCCAGTATATGGTACTCCATTACTGCTGACGCATATCTGCCTGCCTCCATCAACACGCCCAGATGGCGCACCAGTCCTATGGTAGGACGTGGCACGAAGGGGAGCACCAGTGGAGCGGTGTGTGTTGAGTTAGTAAGGTGTGGACATGGGCAAGCAGATGGGCCGGGTTGGGAACTAATTGCTGGGGCCCAGAAGTTCTAAAACCGACCAAGGAGGATGATTTTGGTTTTGGAGGTGTTCAGTGCCACGTTGCTTATCCGGGAATATTCCTGGATGATGGCTTCAAGCGCGCATGCATCTTTGTTATTAGACACCCCCACCACGCAGTCATCTGCAAATGCCATCATCTTGACTGGGGTTTGGCCTGGCACATGGACCCCAGTGATTTTGGCATTCACATTTCGCAGTAGTGGGTCAAGGCTGAAGTTTTATAAGAGTGGGCTGAGGTGGCCCCTTGTCGCAAGCCCCTTTGAGGGCGGACTACTTCTGTTAGGAAGCCTGGGCCACGCACTGCCATTGTTGCAGATTCCGTGAGCAGCATCACCCAGTTGATGAAGCGGGGGTAGGCGGATGTGATGGAGGCAGGCCCTTAGGTATTCCCAGTTTACTCTCTCATAGGCCTTTTGTTGGTCTAAGAATACCAGTGCCCCAGAGGCTGTGGACTGACATACATTAGCCACAGAGTGCACGTTATCCCAAATTGACCTTCTGGGGATGAAACCGAATTGTTCTGGAGAGATGGTGGCAGATGCTACAATCCCTAAACGGTTAGCCATGATTTTTGTTAAAATTTTGGTGTCTGTGTTTGTTAGAGAAATGGGGCGCCAGTTGGCTAAGTCAAGCTTATCCCCTTTCTTGAAGAGTGTGACAGTAAAGGCCTCATGTCCTCCTGGTAGGAGGCGCATTTCCAACAGGCTTTGGTTAAGTGAGGCGAGCAGCAATGGGGATATATATTTGAAATATTTCTTGTAGAACTCATATGAAATGTCATCTGGGCCTGGGCATTTTCAGTTAGGCGCACCGCGAATGGCTGTCCATAATTCATTCGGAGTAATTAAATTCATTATTTCTAAGTATCAGAAAATGGTGCTGATATGAGCTCAGTTGAGAAATTCCGCCATTTTGGCCGGCTGAATTGGTTTGGCTCAGTATAACTTGGAGTAATATTTTTGTGTTTTGATTGCCACTTCAGCCCGGTGTGTCTGCAATGGAATTATCCGATCTTTGCACCTGTGTACAGGCCATGCTCTGGCGTGGTGCAAAAAATTTTTTAAAGAAGTATGCGGTGCACTTGTTGCCTTTAGTGATTCGTGTGGCCTTGTATTGGACACAAACCCAATGTTTGTGTTGCCTTTCAAGTGCATTGAGGTGGGCGGCTGCCTCTGCCCACCTCTGGCCCCATGCAGGGCTGTATCCTGTGGCTGGGATGTTGGACTCCAAGTGAGCCAATTCCACCAGAGCGCGCGAGATAACCACCGATGTGGCTCATGAGCATCTGGAGGAGAGATGGCGATAGTGGCAGATGGTGTCCTCTTTGAAAGTTGCCCATGTGGAAATGGGGTCCACGCAAAATGGTGCAACAAACGATTTTGCCAAAGTTGCCTCTTCCACCCATGTGGAAAATCCTGGCAACGCGAGCTTGGGGGTGGATTTTGCACCAATGTGGGGCCTTTGCAACTGTGATGGGTAGGTGGTAGATTATTGAGACCAGTCAGTGGTTGGAGAATTCCATTTTCGTTGTTTTGAAGTGAGAGATGTGGGGTTGGAATTTTGCTGGCACTAGAATCAGGTCGATGCGGGTCATGGACCTTAATTGGCCATTGTAGACGTGGGGATGCGTCATGTTTTTGAGCAGTGGGGCATGTCACGGCAGCGCATCCATTAACCCAAGGGTGGCTTTTAGAACGCGTAGTTCTACGTGACCCTGTGGGGCGTGGGGTGAGGGAGGCCACCGGTCTGTTGGCGAGGTTAGCCAACAGTTCATGTCATCAACTAGGAAAGAATCAGGGAGTAGTGGGAGGGATTTGACTGACAAGAAAAATTCCTGATGCTCGTGTGCACCGTTTGGGGCATAGATGTTGACAATTGCGTGTGCAACGTTGGCCCACAAGAAGGTGACAATGAGCACTCAGCAATTTAGGAATGTTTCTGAGGATGTGAATTTGAAAAAATTATTTTTCTGAATTAGCACCCCACAGTGCTTCAACCAAAAGGATAGGGATGGGAGGAGCATTGTTTTCCAAGCTTCCTTGGAACCTCATGGACAGTGGGACTCCTGGATGGCCAGGATATCCATGGTAAATTGTGTTGCAAAAACTCAGTTTCCTAGCCCAGGATGGGGAGGCCTTGAGTCTGGCAATATTCAACGTCCCTAGAGTGAAGGTTTCCCCATCACACCTTAGGTGTGAGGGGGTGGGCCCCCAGGCCCACCAGCCTCTTCAAGGTCCCCACGGGCTTTCACAGCAGTGCAGGTGTTAGCAGCAACACTATTGGGGTTTTTGTTAATTTTTGTGGAAAGAGTCACGTTGGCTTTGGCCTTCGCTTTTTGTTTTCCTGACGTCGGACAAATTTTTTGTGGTGCAGATGAGTTTGGTGCACTGTCGAGCAGGTCAAAAAAAAATATTCAGTTGGGATAGGTCCCAAGTCAGTTTTGACCGGAGCTTGGGTGCAGTGATTGGGTGAGATTGAATCTCCCATCGGATCCTCAGATTGAGTGGCCACTTGGCATGGGCTTCCCAATTTGATTGGATGATGGATTCCTGAGTCACTTCTGCTGCAAAGGTCTCCATGTCCTCCTGGCGTTATGAGTGTGGGATAGCGGTGGTGGCCTTGGACGCTTCCTTGGCCGCGGCCCTATGGGCCTGCTTGGCCTTCTTCTGCTCCTGCGGGGAGATGGGCTTTACCAATAGGTAGCAGCCTTGTGCTCCCCACGGGAAAGCCTCCTTGGTGCTTGCGGTTGGTTCGTAGTGCGCCTCTCTGCTGGCCATGGCCGCTGAGGGGTGCTCTTGGAATGTGACGCCCTCCTTGATGGGGCATGCATGCGCCTTATGGCCAAACGCATCACAGTGGGTGCAAATGGGGGGCGCGCTGTCCATGGTTACCCAGAATGGATGAGTGTTATGCCCTGCAATATCAATAAAAGTGGAGTGCGGGATCTGGGTTAGGTCCTTCGCAATCTCCTCAGTTGGGGTCAGAACTGCGATGGCTTTGCCATTGCACAGGTGTGGCATCAGCGTGAAGCGTTGCATTTTGAAAGATTGTATTTCGCCATATACAGCGAGACCATCTTTCAGGTGTTGCTCCAAAATGTCACGTTTTATTGTAGTAGGCAAAAAGTCAAACGTGAGGAAAATTTGGTTTGATTTTGTCCATCTGGTGCATTTGGTTTCAATGACCCATTACCCTTCGGGGAGGTCGACCACTATGCGCACTGCTGCAGCCTCGTCTGCTGCTATTTTGCTTTCAAAACCTAGGTCCAGCCAACCGCATGACATGGAGTGAGGTGCAACATACACCACGGTCTGGAAAATTTTATGTACATCTTCACAAAATTTTTTCCACAAGGCCATTTTTTGGATGTCCAGATACACACGGACTCCAAATTCCACTGACGAAAGTGGCTGGGAGTGTGGCGTGTTGATGTACTGGTTGCATCGTGCTTGCCATGTGAGTATCTCCGGGGAAATTGTGACCACCAGTTTTTTGAGATTTTTGTCAATTTTGCAGATTCTCTGGGGCGTTTTCAAACGTTGGAGGCCGCGGGCCTTCCACCTGCTCCTCTTACCTTGCTTGCCCAACTGCTCCCTGACATGGGCGCAGACTAATCTCCTCTGTGAGATTATCAAACTAGATTTAGTCTTGAATTGAATAGGTTGCAAAAGTGTTTGCAACGAGAAAGAAAAGTCCCCATCGGTGCAACACATTCAGTAGATAAATTTGTAGAAATAATACGGCCAAAGTAATTAGAGACCTCTCTGAGAAGTTTAGCGCACAGGTTTCCAAGGAACCATTTTAAAATTTGTAAACTAATTGGGATTTTTATTAAGGAAGATGACTATTGAGGAAGGTTGGTCTTAAGAACCATACCTTAAACAAGTGGAGGCGAGTCATCATTTGGGGAAAATGGTGCCAAGCCTAAGCAAACTAATCGGCGCACCCAACCATTGGCCAGGGTTCTGTAGCTTGAGATTGACTGAACTTGAGTTATTAATTGCAGGCTGAGCCATCCCAATTATAAAAAATTAAAAGTGGAACGGGTTTTGACTCCCATTTTCCAAGCAACTAAACCAAACCATCGTCATTAAGAAGATAACTAGTGCATTTTAACGCCCTTGCTGTAATGCAGGGATGAGCATCATGCATTTTCCCTGGACAAACCTGGGAATATCTAGCCTACAGCCAGCGTTGGTCCAAGGTATGCTTTAAGTCAGGGAGGTCCTGAAGCTTGCCCTTTTTGGACTCCTGACGTCCAGCCTTATCTTGGCAGTTGGTTCCCTCAATGATGTTATGTAACCATGACAGTGTTGGCTGTTTGCGACGGTCTCTATGCTTCTCATCACAAAATTTTTGTTGGGTAACTTTTAAATACAGCTCAGCATTATTCTCAATATGTCCAGTTGGGAGGTCCCTGCCCTTTTTCTCAAACCTGATGGTTGGACCCTTCAGGATGCTTTTACTATTCTAAGACCTACCCTAGAAGTTTATTTTGATATTCAACTGTCGCTGCTTCCATTGCTTTATAAAGCTCCTATTAAAAAATTTTAAACGGCTTTTGTCCGCCCTCTTGAAGCATTTAATTGTTGTATTAACTGTCCCCAGTGCAGCTGACTAGATTTTTATGATGTTCTGAGCCCAGATGCTTTTATAGATTTCCATTGAAGTTTGTTACGCCTTCTGGAAGCACTTCATACTGACGTGTCTTCCTTCCAAATTTCTACACTTTTTTGCTTTGCATCAGGTGGGACGCTCTTTATGGTTATATAAATGAATTCGCCATTGGGTCCAGACTCTACCTCTTTTTGACATAGTTAAAACTTCATTTCTTCATTTAACTTTTGATACTTCAACCAGAAATTCTTTAGTGTGGCAAGTTCCGCTACCAACTTTGATCATCTGATTAAATCTCTTTGTTGTGTTTCCCCTATCCCAACTGGAAAAAGGACAGGTAATTTTTCCATAATTGTTTTACTCAGTGAGACCCCTATAAATACCATCCCAAAAACTCAGCACTATCTCAAAAAGTAGGAATTTTTATTAACATACCTTCAGACTTTGGGAAACTTGAGGGTCTGCTGTGGTGGCGATGGATACCGCCAGCCTCATTAACAAGGAAAACCCCCAACTATACCTCCTTATGCCCCATGTCGCTGATGCTCCCCCTCAATGCTGTTAGCCATGGTCTGCCAGCTAAAGCGGCACCAGACAAAAATTTCCCCAAAGCCTCCTCGCCATATGATATGGCTTCCTAGGCTGATAACCTAAAAGCTATATTAGGCATTTTTTTAATTTATATTAATCCCTTTGTTCAGCCCATTTATGAATAAAGATGTGTGGTGGCTCCCCCTTTTGGGTTTGGCACCACTAGTACTAAAAAAAGAGGGTCAGCTGTGGTATAACCCAAGTCTTTAATTAATGTTTCATATTAATTAGCCGCAATGGTTTCACCCATGAGTACCCAAGAAATATGGACCCAAAGATACCGATTTGTTTTTTGAATATGTCATTGCCTTTCACAAGACTTCCTTTGGTTTCAACAAAAATTAATAATTTAAATAAGTCTAGTCCAATACAAAAATTACTTGAAGCTTGTGATTTCATCTCCAACTAAAACTCCTTTTTGTGGAGCCAAGCAAACTATTTCAAGGGCCATCTCTGTGATGATAATGGTAGTGATGACCAGCTAGCTATAAGATTGGGTATCTTGAAGTAGAAACCCAAAAATGCCTTTTTAATGGCAGAATCATAAATACAAATGAGACAGGCATAATTTATTGCAGGCACAGCTGGATCCAATTTCTGTAAACCAAATCACCCTGAGAACATGCGCTTGACCACCAGTATGATTTTCCAAACTCAGGAGGTAAAAAGAGCAATTATTAAAATATACTAGTATCTTACTATAGAGGATACTGTGGGGTATATATCCTGTTGAAATTTATAGGGTTCTTGATTATTCTCGGCTGATAACACCTAAATTAATTAACTGCACAGGTTTATCATCATGCAATTCTCAACGTTTTCTGATAGTAAGATGTATCTATTTGATAATAGTATGGAGACTATTATCCATAGTTTAAATAATGTACTAGAATTTAGATCAACGCTTGGACAGTATTCCTTCTTGAAATACTTAGGATGTCTTCAAAAGGGATTTGTTCCTTTTTATCACCTAACTCAATTACCCTCATATCCAATTTTACATCTTCTCTCTGATGACACACAGGTGGAAGTAATCCTCAATTTAGTCAGCTTCTCTTATCTGGATCCACGTTCAGATCCTTACTATTTATCCTAAATTTACTCACAATTAAAGCACACAGCAATAATTCGTTGAGAAAGAATAGAACTTGAAATGGATTCTGGTATGATACTGACTACTGGTAAAGTGTTAAATAGTATATTTGTATTTTAGTATTTTAATATATTTTATTTTTGAGTTCTTAGGGAAATTTATAGTGGAATTTTGGCGACCAACCCTTGGTTGGAACCTCCTCAATGAAACGGCAGCTATTTCCATTGAATTACCCTTCCCTGTCTCATCAGCATTGTTCTTCCACATACTGGCTAGGATTCCATCGGTGGACATCCTTGAGACCTAAAAGGAAAAGTCATAAAATGTGTCCCTAACATTTTCCTCTCAATCCCAGCAAACCAACCATATTTGGCAAGTGACCTGCTTAGGTAATGGGACTTTTTACCCATTAAGGCAGCTCATGAACCAACTGTTTCATTTTCTAGTTGCAGGTGGCTTCACCCGCCACGCAACTTAATCCTTAAATTCCCAATTGGTCAGTTATGAAACCTAACTAATCAATTGTACACCTTATAGTTAATCATCAACTAACTATCAGATGCCCCTATTTCATTGGCAACTATGACTGACGAGATCTTAAGCATTATCTGGATCGATCTCTGATGGATCCAACCCAAGCAAATAACCTATAATCCCATAAGCATTGTTACACTAAAATTAGGGTCAACAGATATCCAAATAGCTTTGGTATAGGGAATTATCCCCTAGTGACCCCTGGTAATCTAGTCGGCTGGGAATATGGGCAAAAATCCAAACACATCCCCCTCTTGTCTAGATTTCCAGTGATAAAAGGATCAGGGCAGGAGAACACTGATTTGGACACTTAGTCAAATATTTCAATTGTTCAAGCAGAGTATGATCAATCCTTACTTTATGCTGCTTGGGATGACCTTCAGCATGTGGCTCTCTTCTTATTCCTCCTTGCTAATGCCTACTCAGAGTGTGGTTCCCACGACCTTCTGTTGTGCTGGGTTGATTAATTTACTCATGATAATATTAATCCAAGGATCCGGTTTTCCCCCTGTTAGGGCATATGACTCGATGTCAGATTCAGGATTCTTGGTCTAGAGTCCTCAATTTCCTGATTTTCTCCTATCCTCAACTGGAGATTCTTGACGTCAATTTTTGTTTTGTGGAACAATTAAGGATGCTCATTTATGTTAGCCCTTTGTTATTTTCTTGTAATAACATCTTGGCTCATATCATTCTTAATTCTCTGGAGAGCTTATCTCATTAATTTTGAGATTAATTTCTCCAAAACTAGAGCTTGATTGATTTCAGAGTGCATAATGTTGATTATTATATAATTCTGACATCCCCATCTTGTCCAGATCATATGTCTTATTCTGAGTCTCAGTACCAGCAGCTGCTTAATAGCATGTCTGATAAAGGTCCCTCAGCTCTTCCAGATGATGAGTCGATCTGCACGCCAGAACCTCCTCTATGGTCCTTCCAGGAATCATACTCCCAGTCAAGTACCCATAACTAGTCCTTCCATGGAATTACCATAAACAGTAACCAACTCTGACAAAACCAGGTTAACAAAGGTCTCAAATGACTTACAACCAATCCTTCCTCTGTCATCGATTCCTGAGTTAGATTTAAAAGCTCTCCTGGATTTGGCTCCATTTAGGGAATCTCCTACCATCATTGTCAAACCTCCTGAAGCAATACCCTCTGCTTTCTATCATTCATTCCTCTCTGGAAGAGACTTGCTTCCAGAGCCCCTCTTCTGACTAGATCAGTATTACAAGCCAACTGTTTTGGCCACTGAACTAGTCATCAGAAACAGCGTTAATCTATGAACTCCCCTATGCAGAATTAAGGGCTCAAGTAACTGAGGCTTTATCCATAGCTCTGAACTATTCTGATCTTGAAAACATCCTAGATCGAGATGTTGCAGCCTATGCTCTTTGCTTTGCCGGCCAAGTTCTTTGAAGTTGGTCCACAAAGCTTCCAGCCTCTCTGGCTTCCATCACTCATTCCACTTTAGCTTCTGAGATGCTTGTAGCTGTCATCTGCAGGATGCCATTCACTCCTTGCATGACTATCTTGTTTCTGGCACATCCCATTGGTATCTTCCACTGATGGCTTTGATAGGGTCCATGATTTGGTAACCCCCGCCTGTATACCTGGCTCAAGGCCATCCCATATGTCTAGTGTTCTTGACAAAGCCATCAGCAAACAATCAAGGCCAATCTTCCGGCTCCACAGCCATATCAGGATTACTTGGGGTTATCTGCTGACTGCCTCTTCTTATTCTGTTGCTTTCCTCCCTGCTCTGGGGTATTGTGTTTGGCATCTTCCTAACATTTCAATTTCCCTTCCCCTGTCACTTTCTCACAGAGATCCACATCCACTCAACAAACTTGGTTTTGAGTAGGTCTAGCCCTTGCTAGCGTCCAATCTCACATAGATTTTGATGTTTTGTTTACTCCTACTTTTTTTAGTACTATATGGCTTGTTTACTCCTACTTTGATCCATGCTCCCTCACCCAAGAGGTGACATAAGCAGATAATCTCTGAATCAAGGATAACCAATAAAAAGCAAAAAACATATAAATATATCTTTTTCTATGTGTTTTTAATATTTTCTTAAATTTCCAGTTTATCAATCTTTTCTTTTTTTTTCTTTTTTTTTCATATGACTTGACCTTTATTGGTTCGGCGGTCCATATTTTTCTTTTTATTCCCCCAAACTGGTTCATAGGTAGACTTAGACCTACCAGTTATTTATAATTCAGAAGTCTTTCTTTTTTTGGCTTAACCATTTAGTTTGAGTTTAGTAATCCTTTTTTTGGACTTAACCAAATCATTAGGATATAACCAACTTAATGGTTCAGCAGTCCTTTGGGAACTTTTTTTCATTATTTTTTTCATTGATCCATTGCTTTAAATGTCTAGCATGGACTGAATTTACTATCCTTCCATCCAAGAGGTTCTTGATGGAGTAGACGTCCATTGTCATCTTGGTGATAATCTCAAATGTATCTGACCACAATGCATCCAAACTGTTTTTTTCTCCCAAAACCATGTGTATTGCAATAGGCAACTCTTTCATCTATTTGGTACTCTGATAAGGTCAGTTAATTTTATCGTCTATAATTTTTTCTAAAATCATATTCTTCAAAGTTGTATCAAATGCTTGCAAATACATTTTGATCAGGATATTTGTCAATATGTTTAGGTACTTCTTAGCGCTAATCCCCTTGTACATTCCACCACCAAAGATAAAATCAGTGGCAACGCGGCCTTCCTTCCATATAGCAACTCAAACGGCGTTTTTCATATTGCCATATGATAACTTATAATATAGGCAAACGTCACCAAACTCAGGTATGTTCCCCATATGGAAGTTCTTCTTTTGACCAGCTTCCTCAGCATTGCGGCCAGCATCCCATTGTCTTGTTCTACTAGTCCGTTCATTTCCATCTGGTAGGGTACTGACATGACTCCTCAGATCCACATTATTTCATTTAATCGCAGGATCACATGAGATGTGAAATTTGTTCCATTGTCACTCAGAAGAACTTGCTGGCATCAATGTCAGTATACTATTTGATCTAGGATGAACTTCACAGTGCTGGTAGCGTCTACTTTCACCAGGGCCTTCATCTCAACCCATCTCTTCAGATGATTGATTACAACTATGATGTACTTGACTCCCCCTGTGCTCATCATCAGCATTCCCATCATGTCAATCAACAACACATGCAAAGCAAATCCAGGGCGGACCAGTCAGTATCCAGTCATATTATTATGTGGCTTGTGCAACTTGCGCTCCATGCAGCAAGCCAGATATTCCGTGACATCATAGTTAATGGACTCCCAATAGTAGTACTGGCAAATATGATTGGTCATTTTTCTCAGGGTTCCATGCCCAACAACATTATGAGTGGCTTGAATGATAGCCACTCATTCTGATTGCTTTGGGAATAGTAATCTCTTCCCATTGATTTTCTTGAAAACTTGTCCATCCATTGTCTCAGCGTTTTCTATCGTTTTTTGAAGTGCACCTTGGATTTCTCAGGACTAGTTCCCAATTTCTCCATCACCATTCTCTGGAATAGCTCATCCGCTTGCTGGTATACCATCTGGACCATTTGTAGCTGCAATAAGCCATCCGCATTCTGATGAGCAGCCCCAGCTCAGTGGACTATCTCATAATCGCAAGCCTTTAATCTTAGTGTCCATCAAGTCAGTCATCCTTTTGGTTGTCTTAATTGTGCAGCCAATGCAACAAGGAGTGGTCCGTCACCACTTTGAAGTGCGTTACATGGATATACACCCAAAAAGTGCAATTTCTCTCAGCAGCTGAAAGTGTCCAGCTCACATATGCTACTGGATGTTTTTCCCAAAGTTCATCTACTTGGCTCAATATGGTGCTGATTGCTATCAACGAAGCATTGGTTTGTATTATAACTTCTTGATCAAAATTTGGGTATTTCAAAATTGGAGAATCCATTAAATACTAGCGTAATTCATCAAATGATTTCTGGACTTCTTCAAATATACGAATCCCTTTTTCAGACTTCAACAAATGGAAGAGGGGCTTGGCAATTCTTTCAAAAACCCAAATGAATCTTCTATAGTATTTGAACATCCCAAGGAATACTTGGATGTCTCGGACACTCTTTGGTACAGCATATGCTCTATAGCTGCTATCTTCTGGGTTTGCGGCTGCAATCCACTTGAGTTGATTATGAATCCCAGATATTCTAACTTTTCTTGAAGAAGTGACACTTCCTTAGCTTAATCTTCAGGTTTTCCATGGATAGTCTCTTAAACACTTCCTCTAAGTGGTGCAAATGGTCAGTAAACGTCCTACTGGACACATTTATATTGTCCAAGTGCATCAGGATGCATGTCAACTTCAAATCTTTTAGCATGGCGTCCATGGCCCTCTGGAACGTCGCAAGCGCATTGCACAGATACTGGGGCATCCTCATCAGTTGATAAAGCCCCTGCGCGGTGATAATTGCACATTTCTCTTGGTCTTCTCTTGGCAAATAAATTTGCCAATATCCCGATATTAGATCCATCATGTAGAAATACTTCACTTCTCCAATCAATCTAGCATATCTAGATTCTTAGTAGTGGGTACAAATCCTTCTTCATAATCTTGTTCAGCTTCCAGTAATTGATAACCACCCGATCAGAGCCATCTTTCTTCTTCATGATAAGAATTGGGCTCGTTTAGGGACTCAACAACGGAACTAGAAGCCCATGCTTCACTAGTTTGCTGATTTCTTTCTCCACCACCACCTCAGCCGCCTTTGACCATTTAATTGGTCTCATCCTAATCAGCAAATTTTCCCCAGTATTGACCTTGTGGATAACATCTCTCACTCATCCCAAATCGTGGTCGTCCTTGGAAAATACTTCCTGATACTTTTTGAACAACTTGAGTACCCCCTCCTGCTGTCTTTCCATTAGATCAGCAAGTTGCTCTCGACTGACAAATAGATTGATACTCTCAGTTAACCCAGCCAGTAATCCCATTTCATCAAGGGTCCAAAAATTGTGGAATTTCCTCAATTCAGCCGTCAGGATTAGGTAAAAAAATGTGACGATCTGATTCTTCTCAATCTCATCAGTTTTTCACTTAAATTCTCCAGGAGAACTCAAATTTCTCCATGACCCAGCATAATAAATCCAGGAGCCACCCAAAGCTCTACTCTGAACTTTTCTCAATAGGCTTCCTACTTCCTCATACAGCAGCTCTGGTATCTCTAATGTCAACCCTATATTGACTTTTATTTGTGATCCCAGTAGTATGGTTCTCGCGTTCTTGATCCTTAGTGGAATTCCCCAATTTTCTAGGATTTCTTTGGCATTTCTCGTTGCTTCCAACCAACTAGTTGGTATCAAATTTAGGACAATGCTGTCATAGTATATCAGGTTGATTAAGTTATTTATCATACTCAATGGAGTTCACCATCCTTCTAATAAACCAATGGTAACATCTGACTCAATATGGTCAACGTATTGTCCTTGAAGTTACATTAACTTTTTATTTTTGGAGAAATTACATCCCAATCAGAATCTCATAGTTTTGGATGGCCAAAAATATTGTTGGAGAAGATACCACTAAGGATCCAAATTGAAGTGGTAGAGCGCTATATGCTCTACATGATATGGTGGTATTCAACCTGGTTGTCTCATATTTTTTCTTGTGTTCTGAATCAGGCGAGATCTTCATCCTTTTTACCAACTTGGTCAAAACAATATTTATGGGCGCTCCACTGTCAACAATCGCCCTCACTCATACTCAATTCACTTATATATCTATATATGCACACTCAGAATATTGTAAAATAGTATTTACTGAGTGTACAGCGACATTATTAGCCAAATTGAGGGTGTGAATGATTTGCACCAATAAATAAGGAAACGATTCCTTGATTACGCTAAGGGGGATTGACAGGTTTGCCTCATCTAATCTGACTTTGGTCAATTCTTCTGGATGATCTGAAGCTCGAATCTTGTCCACCAGTTGTCAAGCATATGGCCGAGTAACTTTCTTAATTATCTTGGGGTTGGTCCCCTTTGCCATAATTCTTGTTACCATTTTAACATCTAAATTGACTACTTGATACAGCTGATCCTGTGCATCTTCATCCAAGAACAGATCACTGATGTCAATTTCGTTGTGCATAATATCACAAGTAACAGGTTTTTCTGAAGCTCTAGACTGTTCCCTGTCTAGGCTGTGGGCCCAATACCTGACTCCTTCGTGGGAGCAGACTCTTTCACATGGACCACAATGATCTGATCTTTAGGTTTCTTGCAATGCACAGCAAAATGTCCTTTTCCTCCACACTGGTAACAGATTTTCTCCTTCTTATTGATCTGTTTAACGTCTTCAGGAATATTTTCTGGCAAGGTTCAGTTATTAATCTCCTTAGCATCCTTGCTCCCCTTTGTGGGATTTTAATTTCATACTGGATTCAATTTGAAACTTCTATTCAAGGAAAATCAAATGTAGCTCTCAATATTTTAAAATTGTCCACCATCTGAGAGGTGGTAATCTCCATTGTGAACACGGAAGGCATCATTTGATGCAAATGCAGTAGGGCCAAAGGGCCACTTGCAGTGCGATCTGAGCATTAAAAACATCCAGCACTTTTGCTTTAACCAAGATTTGCAAACCCTGGTAGAAACAATCAGTGAAGTTTGGTAAGGATTCATCTTTATAGTATTAAATGCTCATATATTCTTGCTTGCACTTTGATATGCGCGTGGGGCTTCCAAATTCCTTCATAATGGCCGCCTTGGCCTCTGCATATGACCAGCTGTGCCCTTCTAGTGGGGCAACACTTGATATACAATTGGAATCTATGCAATTAATCACCATCATTGCTTTTTGATGATCGCCGTATCCATACATTGTCATATTGAATAATCAGAAAAATGTGGGGGCGTTATCCCTATGGAAAGTTGGCAATTTTGGTGCAAATTTGAATTCCTTTGAGGTTTCTCTTGCCAACTCTCTTAATTTGGCTACTCAGCTTACTTGGGGAGTTTTTTGGGCGTCATCTCTGAAATAACTGTGAAAGTGGGTTGCATGCTTCTTGGGATAGTCATCTTTCCAACTGGAGTCTGTGGATTTCTTTCTTTGGCATCAGTTGCCACATATGGCTCACATTTGCATTTGTTAGTTTTCAACTCCTCAACCTGCTTAATCAGCTTCTCTATATCTGTGTTGAATGCTTTTAAATGAACTCAATCCGCTTCAAATTCTGTTTTCAAAAATAAGGCTTCTCAAATTAGATACCCTCTTTTCTTCAATGATAATAAATTTTCAAGTAATTCAATCTGAAACTCATGACATCATGACCACTTCCTCAATCTTAGTGACTCTCTTCTCCAAGGCAGCAAATTCTTGATGATCTACCAAGTTCAGGGCGTTCTGGTTAACTGTTGCCAACTCCCTCCAGAGTTTTCTTATTTCATCCTTATATGACATCACGTCATAGTATCTTCTACTCAACTACACCCCTGTAGTGAGCACCAAATGGTAAAATTTATATGGTTCTTGATTATTCTTAGCTGATAATCCCTAATTTAATTACCTGCACAGGTTTGTCATCGTGCAATTCTATGCATTGTCTGATATTAAAATGTATTCGTTTGATAATAGTATGGAGACTATTATCTGTAATTGAATAAATTATTAGTATTGGGTCCAACGCTTGACCAGTATTTCCCCTCAAAGTACTTAGGATGTCTTCAATATGGATTCGTTCACTTGTACCTCATAACTCAATTCACCCTCAGATCCTCATTTACAGCTTCGCTATGATGACACACAGTTGGCAGCAATACCTGATTCAATTCATCTCTTCCCTGGATCTATGCACAGATCCTTACTCTTTACCCTAAAGTGTCTCTCAATGAAAGCATACAGAAATAATTTCCTTGAGAAAGAATAGAACTTGAAATGGATTCCGGTATGATACTAACTACTGGTAAAGTGTTACTTAGTGTATTTGTATTTTTTTATTTTAGCATATTAGTATATTTTGTTAGTAGATTTCAATAGTAATTTATAGTGTAAATTTGTCGCCCAACCCTTGGTTGGAACCTCCTCAATGAAATGGCAGCCATTACCATTGAATTACCCTTCCCTGTCTCATCAGCATTGGTCTTCCACATACTGGCTAATATTCCATCGGTGGACATCCTTGAGAACTAAAAAGCAAAGAGTCAAAACGTCTTCCTAACATTTTCCTCTTGATCCTAGCAAACCAACCATATTTGGCAAGCGACCTGCTTAGGTAATGGGACTTGTTACCCATTAAGGCAGGTCATGAACCAACTGCTCGATTTTATAGTTGCAGTTGTCATCAAACGCCTTTCAACCTGATCCTTAAATCCAATCAGTTGGTGATGAAACCTGACTGATCCCAATTGGTACACCTGATAGTTAATCATCAATCAACTATCTGATGCCCCATTTTCTCAGCACTCTGCCCGATGAGATCTTAAGCATTCATCCAGATCAATCCTCAACAAATCTGACCCAGGCGAATAACCTAAAATCCCCCAAACATTGTTACCCCAAAATCATGGTCATCTTGTATTCAATTCACTTCGCTACAAGAAATTATCTCCTAGTGACCCCTAGTAATCTAGCTGTCTATGAATATGGGCGAAAATCCCAACACATGCTCAGTGGAGAGGGTGGCCAACTATCCCTTTTATGACTAGAAAATTTATCCTGGTGGCATGTCTATTCCTTATGAAGATCTTACTGGGTAACTGTTAGCTTTTTAGTTAATAATTAAGACCATTTTGTTACTTTCTGAATTATATTACTCTATTACCCTTTCAGGAAACTCAGGAAAGCTAATTTTGATGTATAATTTGAGCCTCTGAAAGTTTATTTACTAAAACCTTGCTGACTACTTTAGGTAAACTATTAGCCTTGTGGTATGGTTAGGGCATGGGCCTCCCAGGGTGTTATAGTTTTGGGTGGTACCGTTGGGTTCTGCTGTAAGGGTTGCACAGATCGAACCCACTGAACAAATGACAGATGATATGGGGATTGTCAGTCCTCTGAACATACTGAAAATATAAGAAAATGAGAGAAATTTCCCCAACAACACTTTTATTTATTTTAATAATTACAGCGACTCTTTGCTGTTCCGCTCTTTCTCTACTATTAACAACCTTCTTTTGATTGCCCATCACACTTATAAATCAGCGACTTTGGATGATACCATTCTCATAGCATAGACTATTCTATTCCACCGATTCTCATTGGTTTCAGCTGGTGCTCTTCAACTCTCTATTGCCCTAATTAAGGCGATCTGTATTATATTCATTGAATGTTGACATTATCTTTTATTATTTGGAGGCAATCAAATAACAACCCATTATAGCCTAATATTGCCTCATATCAAAGTACTCAAATTTTCGTAAATATCAACCTGGTCAGCAGATTCTCACCACTAAACCATAATTCTTAAGGGCTTATCATCCAGTCATATTTGAAACTTTACATTACCCCTCTTACTGGATGATAATTCCATATTATTTATACGCTCAGAGAAACTTTGTATATATGCAATTAATGATTCAACCACTTTCTGGGTCTTTGATGGTGTATGCGTTAACACTGGTTTTCTCAATTATTTTAAACAGACCAACCCAGATGTTGGCTTGCTTGTGTTTCCGCCCAAACATGTGCTGGTCGTGGAACAAAACCATCTCACCTTCTTGTAATTATCATCCACTATGTCATACCTGATTGATGGCCTGATTCCTAATCTTTTTAGCCAAGCCAAATGAGTACACTTCCATTTGCAACTTGATCAATGTGTCACTTAAATTTATAAAGTAACGTTGGAGATCCATTCCACTGTTATCTTCTACACAAGAATAAAGAAAGGCTAGAAGAGCAGGATGGCATCCGTTAACAGTTGAAAGGGGCGCTTCCCATAGTGAAATGTTAGCTGATATTGTAAGCAAAGATGTCAGTAGAAAGGGGAGAACTCCAATCAGAGGGTCTATTGGTTACCAGCTTCCTAAGGATGTTCACCAGCGTCCCATTAACCCATTTGACCATTCCATTGGACTTGGGGTGATATGGTTTTGTCAGAACTCCGCGGATGCCTATGAGCTCATTAATTTATGGAGTATGTGTGAGGTAAAGCTGGTTCTGTTATTGTAAGAATGAACTGAGGGCAGCCATGTCGCTGGATAATACATTCCATTACAAACCTGGCCACTGTGACCGCCTCCAAATCCCGTATCACTCGCATTTCAAACAACCTGGTCAAGTAGTCAATAGCTACCAGAATGTACTTACACCTTTTGGCTCCCATTAGCAGAGGCCTGACGACATCGATGGAAACCGTATACCAAGAAAAACCTGTTTCACTAACAGGTATGAGGTCTTCTGGCTGAATGGCTTTTCCATTTGGCACTAGTGGAAACAGGAAATGGTTTCAATCATGTCAAAGTTCATGCTTTTCCAATAGTACCGAGGGTGCAACAGCTCCATTGTCTTGTGCACACCACCAAATCTGACAGCCTTGTGGGCATTCATAATAATCCCAGGCCATGCTGAGGGTCACGTAAATCTCACTGTAGATTTGCCAATCCACTTGTACATTTCCATCTTCCGTTTAAAGGTATTTGATTACATCTCATTTAACGCTTTGATAACTTTGGGTGGTTTGTCATCATATTTTCTTCTGAGCATCTTATTGTATATCACATCGCTGAGATCCACCATCACGGTAATGGTCAGCAATTGAGATAAACAGTTGGCGTTCTGATGCTTTACTCCTGGGAAGTAATTGATCTCAAAGTTGTAAGCCTGCAGCTTAAGAGCCCATTGATCTAAACGCCCTTCAGGCTCTCAGAGGTTCTGAAACCAATGTGATGATGTGTGATCCGTTACAAGTTAAAATTTTACCCCATATAAGTAGACTCTAAATTGCTTATATGCGTAGATCAATGCTAATCACCTACGCTCAGTCATGGTCTAATTACGCTCATGGCAGTTCAGACTTAGACTGCAGTATGCAATGGGATGCTCCTCTACATCGTCATCTTTCTGAGAAAGGACTGCCCCAACAGCGGAAAGGGTGCATCCATCTGAATGATAAACTACTATCAAAGTTTGGATATTGTAGCACCAGTGCACTGATCAGCGCTTTCAAAGTGTATTGAAGGAATATTGATGACGTTCCATTCCATGTTAACACAGCATCCTTTTTTAACAACTCAATTAGCGGCCCCCCAATACAGCTAAAAATCGGGATGAAGCACTGTTAGTAATTGACCATTCCCAAAAATACCAGTATTTCACGTTTACTATTAGGTGTAGTCATTTTTTGGATGGACACCACCTTGGCTGGCTGTGGTTTCAAACTTTGGAGTCTACCACAAACCCCAGGTATTCTAACTGATCTTTTAAGAAATTATATTTTTAAGGCTTAATTTTGATGTTCACCTCATTAAGTTGGTGGAATACTGCTTTTGGATGATTAAAGTTCTCAGAGAGTGTTTGAGAAAAGCATTGATATTGTTGAGGTATACAAGGACACATGACAGCTTCAGGTCACTGAGGATAGTGTCCATGACTCGTTGGAACATAGCTGGGGTGCTACACAGCCCTGAGGCATACAGGTCAGTTGGAAAAGGCCTTTAGATGGGATTATTTCGCATTTCTCCTGTTCCACCTTGGGCAACTCAATTTTCCAGTAACCCAATATCAAGTCAATCATTTAGAAGTAAAGAGCTCCCCCTACCAATCCAAAGCATCGTCAATGCACAGAAAGGGATACTAGTTCTTTTTTTGTAATACTATTGAGCTTCCAGTAGTCTATTACTATGCGGTTGGTGTCATCCTTCTTTTTTACACTCAGAACGGGTGAAGCCCACAGACTCTTGAATGGTTTGAGCATCCCTTGATCTAGCAACTTATCAATTTCTTCAGTGACAACGTCTTCTGCTGTCCTCAATCAGCGGATTGTCCAAGACATTATGTGGAGATGATCTCCTGTGTCCAATTAATGGACCACCCCCTGAGAACGCCCTAAATTGTGGTTGTTGACAGCAAGAATCTCCTTATACTTCCGAAATAAAGCTATCACTTGGACTTTTTGTTTTACAATATCCCTATTAAGTTCTTCCGCGGTACAACTGTCATTACACTGGGCTTCAACTTAACGGTTAGACTAAATTTATCTAATGAACTAAACTCATAAAGCTGAATGGCCTCCTTGATTGGGGACAAGTATAAATATACACTATTTGGTATAGGCGGATTTGCATTGGTCACTCTGGAGATTTGCTAACAAAAGCTTGTCTCTTCATGCCCTGAGAGTATAATCCCTGGAGCCACATGAGTCTCAAGCCGCGTTTGCTGATAGGGCCCAATGACCTCCCCATAAATCCTAACAGGCACTTCCACCTCTAACTCAGTGTTCACTAGGACATGGTGTCTGGAAAGAATAGATATAGGCCCAGAAGCTTGGAGAGTTAGCCCTTGATTTTTGTATATCTCCTGAGGAAGGGGCCAAGCCTTGCTTTTTAGTCAATGATAATAAGCCATAATCACCCATCACTATATGAAAGATTGGTATGGCCCATATGCACCAGATCCTTTGGCACTCCACTGGCAGTAAAGTAAATTGGCATCCGCTGTCCCAAAATTGTGAAAGTCTCCTCTTTCATATCAACAACAGTCCCAAAAAAAGTGCAGGAAAGCGGTTCCAATTAACAAGTCTTAGTTTTCATTTGGCAGCACAATCGCCAGAGCTACAATGACAATGGACCCAAACTACAAAGGTAGAGCACTGTATGCTCCCTTAGAGATGGTGATTTATGCTACAGCAGTCCTGTACACCATTTGATGGTCCACATCAGGTTTTAACATCAACTTCTTCATCAACTTAGTGGAAACTATGTTGACTGGAGCGCCTGTATCTATTATAGCGCGATCTCTGCTTTTTGTTACAAATTATCATAGTATTTACACTCGGAATAAGAAGAATATTGACTGTTTAATATGTGGACATTTATGTGATTTCTTTATTGAGAAACATCATTATTAACTCACCAACTTTGGGGCATTCTTTAACAAAGCCGTCTACTGGAAGTGCAATGTTTACTCCTTTCAGAGTTGGTGCATCTGTGGCAGAACACAGCTTGTCTGAGGAAGCTTGATCAAGAATTCGGAAGTCATACAGCTTTAGTTGCTCCTAAGGTCCTTCATCTGCCATGGCCTTGGATTGATCTCGTGTTACTACATTCACTCCTCCAACTGGATGCTGGTATAAAATTCCCTCATTGTACCGAGGGACTTCCGCGGGATATACTAATATTGATTCAGGGACGTTTGGGGTTGGAATTGAGGAGGTAGAGAGTCCCATCTCTACTCTTCTCCATCTTTTCCCTTGTAGCATTGATCTTGTTGCACGTAGTGCACACGACGGTTAGGGCAGCTTTAAGACAAGAGTCCAGGGCGACCATATTCATAGCAACTAGCCCCATAAGAGCTGCGTCCTTGGTTTTTATAAAAGGTCCAGGCCAGAAATTTTGGGGACGTTTGGCATAACCAGGTCCAGGTTGGTAAGACAATTGCTGGCGTTGGCGTAAATAGGTCTAGGTCAGTAGTTAGGTTGCTGACGATTTTTGTAAATGGCCCTAGGGCAGTAGTTGAACTGTTGAGAATAATTTTGCTGAGAATGAGGTGCAGAATTATAGTAGGGTTGGGGGTTGCTAGGCAGAGTGTGGGCCAGATGAATGTATTCCCTCAAATAAGAGGGTCCCGTGGAGGCAGTATTTTTCTGTTCCATACTTGGAGGCAGAAAGTTAGGAGATATGCAGTGCAAGAACTGCACAGTTTTTTCAGGGGAATATTATCATCCAGAATTGGTTAAATGACATATTGAAGATTATGGTATGGCTTCACCACAGAGGTCATTGCAATGCACATGTCAGCTTCTGCTAAATATCCTGCCCTAATCAGCATGTGAGCTTCCATCATAAACTGATCATCAAACTCCGTGAGAGTCTCATTATGGCGGAACCCAATAGTCAAGAATTCGCCTTTCACTGCAACATCTTTGAGGTACCTCAAACACTCAAAGCATGGTATCTTTTACATCTTGGTAGGTAATGGAGCTTCTTGGGAGGTAGCAGGTGACTTGATCGGCACTCCCAACATCCAAGGCAGATCTCAACAGGTTTGCTTTATGTCGATTGGATGCACCTTTCACTGAAAACTCAAACCATTTGAAGAAGTCATGGATATTCCCATTTCAATTGAATGGAGGCAGCTTCTCGATATTGACCTCCTCATCCCATTCATAGATGTGACTTTTTGGGGTATACTGAGGCTGGGTTGAGATCTAAAAAGCAGTCTCTTAATGAGAAGCTGGTCCAGCGGAAGTTGGGATGTCTGCTGCTTCAGAGGTAGCGTGGCATTCTGCCATAGGTAGCACTGCCATCACTTGAGGGAAATGGTGCTCCAATTTATGCTCATATCCAGAGCTACCCTCCTGGGTGTAGTGGTTCCGACCAACGTCATCTTTCTCATAGTATTGTACTTCCTTGTTACAATTTATTTTCCCAATGAGAGGGCTGGGAGTTACTGGTCAATTTCCACTCCACACATAATGCAGTAATTTGGTGGTGTTGTCAAATCAATTGGTGTCATGGTTAGATGACTTGATAGTAGGCACCAACCCCAAGGATAAGGCTGGGTGGCAGGAGGCCCAGAAGTTAAACTTTAGGTCTCCCTGATCTCAAGCACACCTTAGACCAACGCTGGGTACAAGCCAAATATTCCCAGGTTGGTATTAATGAGGTGCATAATGGCCAGCCCTTTGCTCTCTCAGGCGTTAAAACGGGCGAGCTATTTAATTAATGATGACGGTTTGATTTGGTTGATTGGGGAACAGGGGTTTGAAACCCATTCCATTTACGAAATTTATGCATTCAGGTAGTATACAACTTCAATTAATTACATGAGTGAAGTCAGTTTTGGTGTATATTACCAATTTGGATAGAAGCATTTGCCTATTGGTGAATCAGTGCTTAGGACCATTTGGCAGACCTAGAATTACCCCAATGACGTTTAAATTTTTTTGTGACCAACATTCCTTGTTAATCTCCTTTTCACAATAAGCTTTTCCGTTTTTTTACATTTTATTTATGGTTCCTTGGGAGAACCTAGGTGTGGGCCTCTTCAAGGAGGTCTCCAACTACGTTGGCCGCTACACTCTATCACAAATAACAAAAGTTTTGGGTGCACCTTTGGGCCGCTTAGGTCCCCTCCAGATCAAGGCACCCAAGCCTCCTAGCACTGATTTACACTTAATTAATGACTCCCCTTTAAAGTCCACACAAGTTTTGTTGTTTCTAGCATACCTGATATTGTATACCGCGGTTTACACCCTTGCATTGGGTCCCTTCTGCACTGGCACCATTTGTGGTGCCTCGTTTCTCATTCTCTAATGGCTAGTTCCCTGGCGGTGTGGGTTTGCATCCCGCACCACCTTGCTGGGAACAAGAGAGTTACAGGCACTCTCTTGACATTAGTTGACAAATAATTTTACTATACGTGCATCAGAATTATCCATGTGGGACTTTTATTATGTATAAACTGGGTACGCTGGCCGTTTGTCACTGCCATGATGGTGCTCACCACAGTTTTCTTGTTTGGTTTTGTTTTGGTGAATCTCGGCGTTATTCTTGCAACTACCAACTGGGAAGTGCCCACCCTTCCTGCTGGTACCTGGTGTTCTCGGACTTTTTGTGATCCTGTTGTCACAATTCCCTGCCTTTCTCCTGATATTTACTTGGAGATTCAACAGGCCTTGGCTTCCTTTGGGCCAAAAGCTTCTTTAGAAAATAACAATACATTGGGTTCACGTCCAATTTTGCAGGGAGTGTATTTGTTGTATTGGCTGTCTCCAGATGCGGCTGACTGAATTTTTGTGGTGTTCCATGCACATCCGCTCTTGTGGCGATCAGTGGAGGGCTTGGAGCGTGTCTTGGAGCAAAGTCGTCCTGATAGAGCATTTATCCATCCCTTCTACAAGTCTTTTTGCTGCATCAAACTGATCGGCTGGTGAAAGTATATTGAATGAATTTTGTGAAAAGGCCCAGGGCTTACCATTGCACAATGTCATTAAAACGTTGTTTCTTTGATCTACCTTGGACCTATCTGTGCAAAACTCCCTGATTTGGTAGTCGCCCCCTTCCAACTTTTATCATCTCATTAAAGCCCTTTGGGGTGTTTTCCCCAAACCATCCCTGAAGGAACGATGTAATTTGGCCATCATGGTTTCACCTGGGTTGGACCCTATAAATATAAGAACCAAAAAGTCACGCATGTCTCTCAAAATAATGAATCTTATTCTTCTAAACCTTCAAGTCCCGCTGAATTCAAGGCCAAAGAGGGGTTTATCCCTGAGTCTAAATTAAAGGTTTCAGATGATTCCGCCAGATAATGTCACCTGCGGCTGCCCCTATAAATATCGCATCCAAGACTAGTAATATTTCCTTGAATCGTGTAGGGCTCCCCACTGATTCCCTCCTGTTTTGGCGGAAGTTGAGGGTCCAGGTGAGTCTAGACCCAAATTATTATAAAAAATGGAATGAGGATAACGAGTTTTCTTCACACTGCGTTTCTGCGGTGTAAGCTAAATCATTGATTAAGGGCTTAGGGGTGATGGCCCTGGATAACAATGCTCGCTGAACCCTCAGAGTAGGTATGGGGTCACTGGAGCCTGAAAACGCGTTTTCTAATGCAAACGTCATATCACAAAACGAGCCATTTATTAGCTCCTATGGCCTGGATGAGGACCCTATTCCTGTATATCAGATTACTCCTGAGAACCCTCGTTTGACCCCTACCATGATCCGTGGCACTCAAGAAGTGGAAAAAACTTTGTTTTAAATATGATAAAGTATATGCACCTGCAGATGATGGGGTGGGATATGTGGCCTCAGTAGTAAGAGTGGCCAATTATCCCTCCCCCTTATATAATTCAGAAACATACCATGAAGGCTTACTAGAGCCAGAGGAAGAATTTTCAGATGAGGTGGTGGTGTTTTCTGCTTTGAATAAAGCCCATTATGGATACTTTTTATTGACCGCTACCCTTACATCCCCTTTTGAGGAAGTTCAGCACAACTATTTTGGTGGATACCGGTGCCTCTGAAAATTTTATGGACCAAGACCTTGCTGACTACCTGGAGTCAAGTTACTTGCCAGGTGGTATGGTCAGAGGCGGGGCCTCTCAAGGTATCCTCACACTGAAAATCATGGGGTCAGTGGATTATCAGGTGGGCTCCTATCTCCTGTCTGACCACTTTCAAGATATCAAAAACCTATTGTACCCCATTATTTTGAGTGTAGTGTGGTGGAGAAAGTTTGACGTCAGGACTAATCTGAAATAAAACATCATATCCTTGTCCTTGATAAACGGTCACAAGCTGATTAAACTTTTGGCTGAAGCCCATTTTCAGGGTAGATTGCCCCACTGGCCCAATATTCACACTCTCCATCTTGCCCCTTTGCTGAAGCCCTCTGTGGAGGTTCCCCTACCTTCCTTTTCGGAGGGATTGGAATCTTCTTTTGATGCAGTATCAGCTAACACAATACCTCATCATTCTGTATTTTATTGTAAGTTCAAGCTCGCTGTGGATCTGGTGCATATATCTTCCCCCATTTACCCATTGACTGTCTGGGAGGAAGAGGCGTTAGATGTGTGGGTGAAGGAACAGTTAGCCAAAGGTGCAATTTTTCAGCGTACCTCCCCTGTTTGCTCCCCGCTTCTCTTTGTGGAGAAGGCAAGTGTAACTTTACGCCCTTGTGTAGATTATGGGAATTTAAACAATTTTACTGTACCAGATCTCCATCCCATCCCTTTAGATTCACAGATTTCGTGTTATGTAGAGAAAGCTAAATTTTCCTTAAACTGGATTGACTCAATGCTTTCAATCAGATCCAGATAAAGAAGGGAAGGAGTGGTTGACCGCATTCCATACCAAAAAAGGGATTTTACAGTTTCAGGTTATGCCCTTGGGCTTAAGAATGCCCCTGCCATCTTTCAACGTCGCATTGATGTTGCGTGGGAAAAGTTTTGGGGGTATGCTCGGTTTCTTACATTAATGATATCCCGGTGTTTTCCCCTGATCATGAGTCACACGCAGTACACCTTTGGAAAGTGGTGGAGAGGTTAATGGAATCCCACCTTACACTAACTATCAACAAATGCGAATTTTTAAATCCCAGGTCACTTTTCTGGGCAACGTCATGTTTGACCAAGGGCATATGATAACTCCAGACAAGGAGAAGGCTATTCGTGAATGGCCCACCCCCACTTCATTAAAGGATTTGAGAATCTTTTTGGGGACGTGTACGTTCCTCAAGGAGTTCACGCCCAATCTTTATGAGGTGGCAGCACCCCTATATAGGGCTAGTGATGCAAAGAGGTTTCAGTGGTCCCCTGTTTTGGAGGATGCTTTCCAAGCGGTGAAGTGCACCATGTTGTCCACATCCATCCTTCGCCATGTTGACCCCAATAAAGAGTTCATTATGTCTTCTGATGCTTCCAACTTCGCCATAGCAGCTGCTTTGTTACAAGTAGGCAAAGATGGGACAGAGCATCCAGTGGGATATTTTTTTAGGAAATGTCTCTTCCTGAGTTGAATTTCGCCGTTTGCAACAAGGAGTTTCTAGTAGTGGCGGAGGCGCTGACTTATTGGTGTCACCACTTGGATGGCCCCTCCTAACCTTTCCGTGTAAATACAGAAGTCCGTGCCTTGCTGTACTACCGCGCTCCACATTTCTTAACCCCACGGCAGACCCATTGACATGAGAACCTTGCCCAATTTGAATTTTCTCATGAGTTCATCAAGGGCAAGGAAAATGGTTTGGCGGATGCTTTGAGATGCAACCCTGCTTTGGCTCCCAATCTGAAGGGGGTAGAAGTTTATAACACCCAGTTGATGATTCCACCAGGTAAGATTCTATCTCAACTTCCTGATTCCACGGCCAACACGCCAGCGCTTACACCTCTGGAAAATGCAGATGAATACAGTATGTTTGGAAAGGTAGTTCTTTCTCAGCCGTTATCAGCCAAATATTCTATGGCTCTCGCGCAAGAGCGCTCTGAATCAGGAGGATCTTTAGGGTTTATCACGTAAAGGATGAGATGGTGTGGTTATAGGGGCGGCTATGGGCTATGCTGGACCACTGCGCCTGGATATTATCTGGTAACATCACGAAGGAATCACCGTTGGTCATCTTGGGAAAGCAAAGACCATGGAGTTAATACGGCGCACCTACAATTGGAATGGTTTCCCCGCTCTGGTGGGACAGTATTGTAAAGAGTTCCTGATCTGCAATCAAATGAAACAATCGTCAACCTTTAGCGGGTTTGTTGGTACCAGTTCAAAAGGCTTAAGGGCCCTGGACTTCCTTATCAGAGGATTTCATTGTGGAATTATCCATTTCTGATGGTTATGAGCCATCATGGTGGTGGTGGACCATTTTATGAAGTTCGCCCACTAAATTCCTTGCAGAACAACATTAACCACGGGTGAGATGGACAGGCTCTTCATCACACATGTGTTTGCGCTTCATGAGGTTCCCCAAGAAATTATTAGTGTCTGGGGACCCCAGTTTACCTCCATCTTTTGGGAAGAGTTGTGTAAGACTCTTTGGATTCGCCCCTGACGTTCAACTGCCTATCACCCCCAAGCCAATGGGCATACTGAACGAGTGAATCAGTGCTTGGAGCAATTTCTGCGGCGTTACACCGCCGCTGATCATTCAGATTGGGTTTCTCATTTTCCTATGACCCAATTTAGCTATAACAACATTTTGCTTTCTTTGATTAGTTTACCCCTTTTTTCACCAGCCATGATTTTAACCCCGCTTTTAACATAGAGCCCTGCTGTGGATCCAAAGTTGGACGGCGGTGGACTTTGCCAAGACTATCAAGAAGGTCCACCAGGGGGTTTCCACGAGTTTGGAGGCGGCAATGCAAGTATATAAGGATAACTCCAATGGTAAGCGATGATTGGGTCCAGCGTACAAGGAATGGGATCTCGTGATGCTTGATGCCCACAACATCCCTATCAAGCAGACATGCAAGAAGCTGGGACCAAAGATGATTGGACATTACCGCGTTGTTAGAAAGGTGGGCCATGCCTTATACCAGTTGGATATTCGCTCTTTGTTTCAGATCTTTGCTGTCTTTCATGAGAGCAAATTGACGTGTTTGAGGGACCTCCACCTGAGACTCCTGAGGCTTATCTCTTGAATGGGGTGCCATAGTGGGAAGTGGAGGAAATAGTAGCCTCCCGCCATGTTAAAAGAAGGCTTGAGTACCTTGTATCCTGGAAGGGTTTTGACGCTTCAGAGAATAGTTGGGTACCAGCCCATGACTGTGTGTATGCCCAAGACCTGATCAAAGCTTTCCATAAGCGTTTTTCTGAGGATGCAGGATTAAAGTCCAAGCCAGCCGTTGCTGCTATGAAGTTGGCTCCCGCACATAAAAACTTCTCCTTAGCGAACGTCACTGGAGGGGGTGGAGCCCAAAAATGAGGAGTAAGTTATGTCATGGTTAAATGACTTGATGTAGGCACCAACCCCAAGGATAAGGCTGGGGGCAGGAGGCCCAGAAGGTGAAACTTCAGGCTCTCCCTGACCCCAAGCACACCTTATACCAACGCTGAGTACAAGCCAAATATGCCCTGATTAATACTAGTGAGGTGCATAATGCCCAGCCCTTTGCTCTCTCAGGCGTTAAAACGGGCGAGCTATTTAATTAATGATGACGGTTTGATTTGGTTGATTGGGTAACAGGGGTTAAAAACCCATTTCATTTATGAAATTTATGCATTCATGTAGGGTACAACTTCAAATGATTACATGAGTGAAGTCAGTTTTGGTGTATATTACCAATTTGGATAGAAGCATTTGCCTATTGGTGAATCAGTGCTTGGGACCACTTCAGAAGACCCAGAGTTACCCTGGCAACATTTATATATGGTTTATGTGACTGTCATTCCTTGTTGATCGACTTTTCATAATAAACTTTCCCGTTTATTACATTTTTATTTATGGTTCCTTAGGCGAACCTAGGTGTGGGCCTCTTCAAGGAGGTCTCCAACTACGTTGGCCGCTACATTATATCACAAATAACAAAAGTTTTGGGTGCACTTTTGGGCCGCTTAGGTCCCCTCCAGATCAAGGCACCCAAGCCTCCTAGAACTAAAATACACTTAATTATTGATTCCCCTTTAGAGTCCACACAAGTTTTGTTGTTTTTAGATTACCTGATATTGTATACCACGCTTTACACCCTTGCCTTGGGTCCCTTCTATACTGGCACCATTAGTACTGCCTTGTTTCCCATTCTCCTAATGGCTAGTTCCCTGGCGGTGTGGGTTTCATCCTGTACCACCTCTCAGAGAATGATAGAGTTATAGACACTCTTGACAATTGGCGAGTTCTTTGTTTTATTGTCCCAGAATTCGCATTTGACTAAACGTGCTATCAATCTGGTGCATAATGGCATTCCGTTCTTAAAAGTTCATCCTGTTTCTTGAGTACTGCATCTAAAGTGAGTTTGAGTTCCTCATATTTGACTGGCGCAGTGCTTAATGAAGATTCCCCTACAACGCAGGCTTTATGAGACATAGCCAGCGACTGGAGTTTTTTAATTTTTTAGTGGTTGATCAATGGTTCCACTGTAGTGAACACCACTTTTACAATTTTGGGTGGTACCATTGGGATCCACAATAAGGGTTTCACAGGTCAAACCCACTGAACAACAGACAGATGATATGGAGATTTTCAGTCCTCTGAACACACTGAAAATATAAGAAAGTGGGAGCAATTTCTCCAACAACACTCTTATTTATTTTAAAATACAGCGACTCCTTGCTGTTCCGCTCTTTCTCTACTGTTAAAAACCCTCTTTCTATTAATCGCCCATTTTACTTATATATCTGTGGCTTTGGATGATATTGTTTGCATAGCTTAGACTATACTATTACGCCAATTCTCATTGCTTTTAGTTGGTATTCTTCAACTCTTTATCTCTTTAATTCAAGGCGATCTAGATTATATTTGTCAAATGTTGACATTTCCATATTGCCTTATTTGGAGGTGATCCAATAACAACCCATTTTTTCCAATATCACCTCATCTCAAGGCGCTCAAATACTCATAAATATCATCCTAGCTGGCGAATTCTCAGCCTTTTGCCGTAACTCTTCAGGGCTTATCATATAGTCATATCAGAATCTCAACACAGGGTATTCTCACATTGAAAGTTCATGGGTTAGTTGAATATCAAATTCGAAAATACTACTTGGCTTTCCCTTTTCTTGGCATTCAAATTCTCATTTACTCAATTTTTTGTAGTTGAATTAGTGTCAGAAATTTAATATAAGAACCAACTTGAAATCCAATACCATGACTTTATACAAATAAAGTGGTCAGTAATAAGTTTTTATTGTCTGAAGTCAACACTCATGACAACTCTACCAATGGACAAAAATATAAAACTTATTTTTGAACCTCAGCTAAAGCCCACTTCAGAAGCTCCCTACTTTCATATTTGGAAGGGGTAGAATATTCATTTGAGGCGGCTTTTTGCAAATGTCTTAACTGATCATTCCGATTTTCTTGTGTCTTTAGACTCAGAGCTGACTTATTTGCATTTCTTCCCAATCTAACTTTAACTATATGGAGGTAGCCTGGATTTTTAAATTGAAGAGCAGCTATCAAAGGGAACCATATTTCAGCGTCCTCTCCAGTATGCTCACCACTTCTTTGTGAAAAATGCAGATGGTACTCTACGTCCTTATGTAGATTTTGTAACATGAATAATGCCATCATACCTGATTTGCATTCCATTCTGGTGGATGCATAAATCACTCGCTATGTATAGAAAGATAAAGTATTAACCAAACTGGATTCCTAAATACCTTCAATTCTGATTCTCGTTAAAAAGGTACAGAAATGACTCACTGCATTCCATACCATGAAGAGGTTTTTCAAATCTAGGTCATGCCTTTTAGGCCTAAGAATGCGCCTGAAAATTTTTCACCTTCATATTGATGCGAAATTAAGAGAGTTGTTAGGTGTATGTGATGTAGCATAAATAGATGGCATTCTGGTTTTCTCTCCTGGCCAATCATCTCATGAGACTTAAATGCGGCATGTATTATGAAAATTTATTGGCAGCGAACCTGACGCTGAAAAGCAGTAAGTGTGAGTTTTTAAGTCCCAGGTAACTATCTTTGCAACATCATTTTTGACATAGGCTTCACAATCACTCCAGACATGGATAGGGAAATTTGTCATTGGACCACACCAACCTTGGTAAAAGAATTAAGAAATTTTTTGTGGACTTGCACCTTCCCAAAGAAGTTCACGCCAAGTCTTTCTGAGGTAAAGCTACCTTTGTATAAGACTTGTGGGGCAAAAAATCTACAGTGGTCCTCTAAAATAAAGGATGCTTTCCAGGCTGTAAAGTGCACATTGCTTTCCAGGTTAGTTTTTCATAAATTGAAGATGATATGGAATTTATAGTGGAAAATAACGCTTCCAATTTTGCTATTGCTACTGCTCTGCTACAAGTGGGAAAATAATAGAGTTGTGCATCCTGTGGATATTTTTCCCTTAAAAATGGCCTTAACTGAGTTGAAATAGCTGTTTATGACAAAGAAGTTTTGGCGACAGTAGAAGCACTGACCTAGTAATGACATCATCTACATGGTTCTTCCTGGCCATTCTGAAACTTTACTGATCATCGCACCTTATTATATTTCTGGGCCTGATGTCCTGACTGTCATGGAATCTGCTGATTAAAGTAAGACTGTGTTACCAATCTGGGTATGTAACAACCCACTGGAAGGCCCAGAATGCCAAGTGCATAGCAGTTCTGAGCAGCTGTAGGAGGGATCCCCTATTATTCTGGTGAGGGAAATAGAAGTTAAATAAAATACCAAAGGCCCCATAACAAACCAAATAGCTGCAATGGGGGCAATTGCGGGTCTTGCTGGGGCATCCCCCAAGGGTGGGAGAGGCAAGGAGGACGACCACTCCTCCTGGGTTTGCAGTTGTTGACCTTTGGCTTCATTTTCTCACCCATTTTGGGCTGTTTTATCATACAAAAAAATTTGAAAATCATAGAAATTTCAAAAGCTTCAAAATGATGATCAGCTTTGCAAATCAAATTAAATCAAATTTTCTGACCATCGGGATGCCTTAGGCCTTTCCTTGCGTCCATTGGGGGTTTTGGGTTGGGTAGAAAGGTCAGTACGTCGCCAGTGCGGCGGATCAATTTTTTAAATAGATTTGGGCCAGATTGGCCCTTGGCGGAATGGCCCAGATGGTTCAGTGCCTAGTTCCCACCTTGCAGTTGTGTGGATGGCAAGTCCTCACCTCTGAAAGGAAAATTGCAATTAGCAGAGACAGCTCACTCCACCTGAATTGCACTGAACCACTAGCATATTGGTGAGGCAGATTATGCTCAATTTTCCAATTATTTTGTTGAGTGGGAGGTGGACCCAAAGCTGGTTCGCTGGGTGCTGAATGAAAACCAGGTTGTTGTGAAGAGTTTGGTGAATCTGAGAACTCTCCTGAAGTAGTGGATTGATGTCATAGGCTGGCGGCAAGTTCCTGGATTATGATCACAGTTTGGTGGGCGACCAGATTGATGGCTTGGAGGGCCCACTTAATGATCATCATCCCTAGGATGCAGAAAGCTGCATACTTTTCTGGGTTTAGTAACGTATCATGGAAAAAGTGGCGAGCTTGCAGAGTGGGTTTTGGAAGGGAAAGTTTTATAAAAACTCAAAGGTAAAAATGGACTGACAACTGCTCCTTACAGAGGCAGTTGCCTTATATATGTGAATTGGGGAAAAGGGGGCCATGGTATACGTTTTTTCTGTGCAGCAATAGCTGATGTACTCATATGTACTCAGCCTCGGTTCAGGGCTTCGTCATCCAGCTTACGCAAAGGTCACAAAGGCTCTGGAAACATAAGCGTTGGATCCGCCATCGAGGTACCCTCACTGATCCAAACATAAGTGGATTAACTCGGATTAAAGGGCGGTAATTTTGGGTTCAGCCAGGGTTGATTCCAATGAATTTTTCTAAGATTTTTAAAATTCTCTGAAAGCAAATTTCCAACTTAGATTGGCTTCCTTGGACCTGAAATTTCAGTTTCCATGTCCCAGACCCAGTTTTCTGACTTGGGAGTCCTTTCCTGAGTTTTGAGGCTCAATTTCTTCTTATCCAAGGACGTAAAGGATGGCGGAGTGGGGCTCAGAGGGAGGGTAAGCTGCTGATGAAGGTTTCTGGCATGTATTACCTCATTACAGGCCTCTTTTGTCCTTTCAATTAAAGCAGAAGCAGCCAAATGGGGTACTGTGGTGGGGTTTTTGGTGCCAATGAAGTGACCCAACGTTCTTCCACTACAAGGCCCAAGTCCCCCAGTTGAGCCAAGGGCTCCACAGGGGCAATGGGTCCCTTCTTCTTCCTGAAAGGGACCTTTCCCCGATCTAGCCCAAGAGGTTGGGTCTCTAGACTTACACTGACCCCGCTGCAATCCTATTAGCATGAAACCCTTGCCCAATTTTTGTTCTCTTATGAGTTTATGAAAGGTAATTCGAATGGTTTAGATGACGCTATGAGTCAAAACCCTGTTTTACTTTCTGATCTTAAGGAGGTGGAGCTGCATAACACCTACTTGGTGATTCCTCAAGGTTAGATATGTATTAAAGCAATCCTCCACTGTGGATTGCACTGCTGTCTTAGTTTTTTAGGATAAAGGATTAAGGTATGTTTAAGAAATTCAGGAGAGTGTGTATAACTCTCCCATTCCCAACGAGGTGGTTCACAGTGCATGGACACATCGCCAGAGAACTAATCGTTAGTATTATGTTGAGAATAGCCCCGCAGAGGGTGCTGGAGCTAAAATAACATGGGCTATGGTGTATAACGCGGTATTTACTAATAGGTAGCGAACAAACAACAAGAAAAGGGTGGACCTCAAAGGGGAGTCCATATTAAAGTGAGGATCAGGGCTGGAGTGCTTAGGTGCCTTGGTCTGAGGGGACCATGGCAGCCTAGCAGGGCGCCAGATGTGGTTGTAATCTTGGTAAATAAACAGCTAAAGTTGTTTGAGACCTCCCCAAAGAGGTCTTTGCACAGGTTCGCCCAAGTCAACAATTAAAAAACGTAAACTAATGGGATATTATTGAAAAGGAAGAAGACCAACAAGGAATGTTGGTTTGAGAACTATACTTTAAACAAGGGGAGGAGAGTCATCAATTGTAGAAAATGGCCTCAAGCCTAAATGAGCCAATTAGCGCACCCCACCATCAGCCAGGGTACTGTAGCTTGAGCTTAAATGAACTTGAGTGATTGATTGTAGGCTGAGCTGTCCCAATTTAGAAATGGTGAAAGTTGAACGTGTTTCAAAACACCCATTCTCCAAGCAACCAAACTAAACATCGTTGTTAATAAGTTAACTCGTCAATGTTAATGCTGCTGCTGTAACACATAGCTAGGCATCATGTACTTCTCCTGAACCAACCTGAGCATATCTGTCCTGCACCAAGCTTTGGTCCAAGGTGTGTTTCAAGTCAGTGAGGTCCTGTAGCTTGACCTTTTTGACTCTTGACGCCCACCCTTGCCTTGGCAGCTGGTTCCCTTAATAAAGTCATGTAAACATGACAAAAGATCGTCATTTCTCAGTCCTTATCAGCAGTTTATATTATGGTTCTCGCCAAATGCAAGTTTAACCAGGAAGATATAACTAGGGAATCCGTCAAATTGATGATATGGTATGGTTCCAGGGACGCTTATGGGTCTCCAAAGGACCCCTTCTCCTTAAGATAATCAAGGATCAACCTGAAGGGATAATTGTAGGCCCCCTGGGAAGGCAAAAACCCTGGAGCTTATCCACCATATGTAATGGAATGGATTCCGTTCGTTGATCCTATAGAATAAGATAGCAGGAATGGTGGTCACTTAAACCTGACTTAAATTGAATGAACTGCAGTATAGTATAATTTATAAGTATGAAACTATGGTATTTAGGTCTTATCCTGCCAGTATGATATGGAAATCATCATGATTTCGCGCCTAAAGTATTTCATATTTTAACTCTTTTGGATTAGTTTTTATTCCAGCAGCCCGATTCCAACCCTCACAAGTAAGGATTTTATCTAGTTTCTGGTCTTCTAATTCTGCTTTCCCATCATTTGTGTAGTCCCTCACCAGATATTCTATTCTAAAATAAACTACTTCTTGCTTACTATATAGTTTAAATATAAATTATATCACTGGTTTGGTCTATAATCCAAGTTGTCCAACAACCCATCCAAAATCGCATGTACATTGATCTATTGCCAACAATGTCCTTTGAGCTGCAAACTCCAGACCTCAGAAGGAGAGAGGACATTTTAAGAGGTAAATTTGGGCTGATATCTCCTGAACCTTGATTCAATTACTAGTTATCATAATGACGCCTGTAAGAGCGTAGCTCCAGTATTTTTGTACTATCTGGGTCCATACTGGTGCTAGAGGCCTGCAGAGTATTTGCCGCTGCATCAAACCTCATCCCAATAGGCCAATTCTTGAGTTGCCGTCAGCCTTTACATTTGGGCAATGTTTAATTATCCAATTTGATGTATGACGTCTTAATATCTACCTATTCCGCCATTTGACAAAGCAACTCTCCTCTAGCGTAAGGTTAATATATCAAGATGACATACAAGGTCTTGGGACTTGTTTGTTACATAATTGCAACTTCAACATTTTAATTAGCTGTGGGTTCTTCCAGATTGCAAGATAGGTGGAAGGTCATTGTATTAATCAAATTAACCATATCACTTTCTCCATTGGTTTTTGTTGGCCACCAATGGTGGAGGAGGCGGTTGTGGTGCCAATCAGACTGCTGGTAGTTATGGCCCTTTATGCCCTTCATTGTACCTCCAAGGAAAACGCTGGCACTTTCTGTGATCCTTAACCTCATTGTTGGTATTCTCCCTACCTCCCATTGCAAGAAAGGTCCCCCACTGGAAATTTTTCTTCCACACCGCCTAAGACCAGAGATCAAAGGTGGCCTTCCCTTAGTGAGGGGTTTTCAACAAACAGATTCTTGTCATTCATTTTAATAAAATTGAGATAGTATTAATGGTTGTCACATACTCCCAGTTTAATCAATTAAACCATGTTATATAATTTTAAAGCTTAAAACTATAGTGCTCAGATCTTGATACCAAAATTATGATTTTGAATTGTCTGACTTTATTGCCTAAATTATTTAAATGTTTTTAATCGTCTGGCTTGGGTTATATTCCAAAAGACCCTATTCCAGCACTCCCAAGTTATAATTCTACCTTTTTTCTGGTCTTTCCATTTTAAGTTCCCACCATTTGTGGAATCCCTCGCCAGATAGGCCAATCTAGATACATTACCAGTTTTAATCAATAATTATTTTAATTATAAATTATTTTGATGTTTTATTTTGTAATCTAAGTTGGCCAAAAAACCATCCATAATTGCGCAGACATTGATCTATTGCCAACTATATGCTGTAAGCCACAAACTACTGATCTCATAAAAAGAGAGGTCATTTCTAGAGGTCTTTTTAGGCCTGCAAATCTCTTGCACGTTAACCTGATTGCTTTTCACAGGTGGAGGCGCCTGTAATAGTTTAACGCCAGTAAGTGCATGCTCCTTTGGTCCATACAGGGGCTAGAGGCTAGCGGAGTTACTGATGCTGCATCAAACCTCAGTCCATATGGGCTGTTTCCCAAGTCTCCTCCAGGCCCTTTCATTGGGCAATGTTTAATTAGTCCAAATTGAATGTCTGACACCTCAATATCTACCAATTCCGCAATTTGATCAAGGCAAATTTACTCTAACATAAGTTTACATACTAAGGTGGCACTTAAGGTCTTAGGAAGTTTGTTTGTTACTAACTGCAACTTTAACCTTCCTTGGAGAGCTATGGGTTCTTCCAAATCGCAAAAATAGGTGGATGATCATTATACCAAGAAACTTAACCCTATCGCCTTCTTGATTGGTTTTTGTTGGCCTCCCATAGTGGAGGGTGAGATGGGGATGCCAATTGTACCACTAGCAGTTGAGGCCTCTTGTGTCCATCTGTGGACCTCTAAGGACAACGTTGACACTTTCCATAATCTCTATACTTTTGATTGGAAATCTCACTACCTCACATTCCAAGAAAGGTCGCCCACTGGCGGTTTCCCTTTCTCATCGCCTATTCCCAGGAAAGCTTAATAGACTTTCACTTAGTGAGGAGTAATATAATTTAATTGATTCTAATCTATGATTACTATTAAATTGAGATATTAGGAATGGTAGTCACATATTGCCAGTTCAAATTGATGTAACTGAAGTATTTTATAATTTATCATTAGAAAATTATGGTATTTGGGTCTCAATCCTGACAATATAGTATGGGATTTTCAGGCTCGTATGTCTAAAGTACTTCAAAATTTTACCATATCTGAGTTAGTTTATATTCTGTCAGACTCTATTCCAACTCTCCTAAGTTAGAATTATATCTTGGTTCTTTTCTTCCTATTATCTGTCCCCACCATTTGTGGAGTCGCTCACCAGATAGACTGTTTTAAAGAAACTACCATTTGCTCATTACTTATTTTAATTAAGAATTATCTACCTGGTTTATAGGAGTGGTAGCATAGCGGAGTGGTTCTTGTGCCACTTTGGGTTGGGTTTCAATTGACACAAGTTTGAAACCAGCACATGCTTAAAAATTTTGGCTGGTATTTTCCCAAGGTCGACCCACCTTGTTTACTTTATTTGCCTGGTTTAGTTTGTGATCAAGGTTGGCCAACAGCCCATCCAGAATTTCACAGACATTGATCTATTGCCAACAATGTTCTGTAAGATGCAAACTCCTGACCTCAGAAGGAGCGATATCATTTAAAAGGTCAATTTAGGCCTGCAAATCTCCCACCCATTGACCTGATTACTGTCACTAGTGAAGACACCTGTAAGAGTTTAACGCCCGTAAGTGTATACTTTCTGGGTCCATACAGGTGGATAGAGGCCAACGGAGTATTTTCCGCCAGATAAAACCTCAGCTGAAATGAGCTATAACCCAAGTTGGTTCTTGGTCCTCATGTTGGGCATTTTGATTAATACAAATTCGATGTCTGACACCTCAATGTCTACTATTCTGCCACTTGGTCAAAGCAATTCTCCTCCGGCATAAGGTTACATATCAATATTACATAAATGGTCTTGGGAACCTCTTATGTTACATCATACATATAACTGGAAGGAATTAGTTGCACGGATTGAAAGGTTTTAAAGGAGTGCCTAGTTTGCGACAGGATAAAACCAAATCCTCAGCCTCTCTTGGGGCTGTTGGTACTAGTCCAAAAGCAGTGGGACACTGGAATTCCGTTCAGTTGATTTTTTATAGCTACCCTTATTGGAGGGTATGAAACTATAATAGTAGTGGCAGACTGGTTTAAAAAGTGCAAACACTTCATTTCATGTAACACCAGTACCTGTGGCACAGATGGCCAGGCAATTTGTTTATCATGTGATTTCCAACTGTGTGGTTCCTCAGGAGATTATTAGTGACTGCAGACCCCAGTTCACAACAGTATATAGGAAGAATTGTGTAAAACTCTACTAATTCATCCTTGTCAATCTACAGCCTATGACCCACCATTAGATGTTCAGACAGATTAAGAGAACCAGTGCCTTGAACAGTTTTTGTTGTGTACACACTGCATCTGACCATGCTAATTGTGCTTCTCATCTTCCCCTGGCCCAATTTAGTTATACAATGCCCTTAATGCTTCAATTGGGTGTTCTTACTTCTATGCCAACTATGGTTTAATTCCTCTTTCAACATGGAACCCAGAGGTAGTTCTAAGGTGGAAGCAGTGGTGGATTTTGCCAAGATCATCAAGGAAATATTAGGGTGTCAACACTAATTTGGATGCTTCCATAAAGATGTATAAATAGAATGTAGATGGTAAGAGATAGGTTTCTTTGTACAAGCAGGAAGATCTCGTGATGCTTGATTCTGAGATTATCATAATCAAGAAGCCATGCAAAAAAGTGAGCCAAAGAGAATAGGACCTTAACGCATTGTCAGAAAGGTGGGACATGCCTATTACCAGATAAGGTCACCCCCATCATTTTAGATCTTTACTGTGTTTTATAAAAACAAGCTAAACTAATTTTAGGATCCCCTGCCAGAGGCCCCAGAGGCAACCACATGGATGGAACACCTGAGTGGGATTTCAAGGATGTTGTAGCCTCTTTTATAATAAGGAGAAGAACTGAGTACCTGGTGTCATGGAAAAGATTTGAAGTTGCAGAAAATGGCTTGTTTTCAGCATGCATCTGCGTCCATTCACAAAACATCATATATGCATCACATAAGTTTTTCACAGAGGCAGAAGGGCCCAGGCTAAACCCATCATCACCGCCATAAAGCTGGCTCCCTATCACAAGAACTTTCTTCTGACTGATGCACCTGAAGGGGAGTGGCGCCTCCAAATCAAAAGGATAATGTCATGGATAGTGATATAACTTTTGAGGATAGGTTGTGGCAATTAGGCTGAGCATGGTAATGCTAAGGGCAACAAGTTTGTGGATCTGAAAGACCTGAATAACATCCTATACTAACGCTGAATAAGGAAAAAATAAGCTCAGGTTAGTTCTAGAGGTGCATATGATGGCAGGTGAGAATTACAATATGACTCTAAAATGTACCAGCTACTTTCTTAATTACGTTGGATCTTTTTGTTTGCTTGGAAATGGGGTTTGAGTCCCGTTGATCCACAATATAGCCATATATGATAAAATTTGACTTCATTCAATCATCCTAGTACCAGCTTAATCAAGCTATTGCACTACAATGGATGGTAAGATACAATTATTGGTTGATATGTGCGCAGTACCTCGCTGGATGGAATATGGTTCCTTTTCTATTCATTAGAAGTTTTTGTTGAGACTAGTATTCTTTTGTTAGCCACCTTGTTTTAATAAAACCCCGTCCATTTTTCTTATCATATGCACCCTTGGTTTGACCTCTTTGAAGACCTCCTTGTGGAGGTCTCAAATGATATAGATCACTTTATTTTGTCTAAATTATATATGTATCCTATTTACCCCTTAGGGAGTCTTTACCCCTCTGTATTGAGGCACTAATGAACCCGGACTCTGATTTGCATGTGGTGATGTACTCCTCCCTGGCGTCTAGCCAATCCATAGCATTTTAATGTATCTAGTAATTTATATAATTTTGTACACCCTCTCCTTGGGTCATCTTGGTACTGGCACCCTTTGAAGTACTTTTTTTATCTGTTGTTAACAGATTACTCCCAGGTTGTGAGGTTTTTATTTCTCACCATTTTTCTGAGACTAAGAGTGTTACTGACTCCCTTTACAGAGGTTTATTGTTGATGTAAACATTTCCCATATATTTAGTATCCTGGCTATTAGTAAGATAAGCTTTAGGGTCCTTCCAGAGGCTCCTGAACTGGACCATTTCCCTGAAAACCCCTTCTATAATTTTGCACCCAAGGAGAAGAGGAAGAGGGGGTATAGAAGGAAGATCTTTAGTATCTAAAGCATTTTAAACCACCCATCTAACATGGTGAAAGGCTTATAAGGCTTGCAAGGGGAGCTACTGAGGTCCTTGAGTCCCTTTTTATTTAAAAGTAAAATTAGTTGTGGTTCAAGTGGAGAGGCTGGGCATCAAGGCTTGTAGAAAACCTCTCATTGTGTACCTGCTATTTTATGTGCTTATCTTTGGTGAAGTGTCTGCAAAACTTAATAAAACATCTAAGACTAGTCAACTACTTTTTTAGAGATATTAAGAACCTTTATTGAGGTGACTATCTTATAGGTTGATAAAGGCTTATAAAAAATATACTAGATACATATAAAAAACGAAAAATGGTTTTATTGTTGGTCATGTTTATTTTATAATATCAAATTTAGTTTTAAAGCTTAGAAATCAATGCTTTACTATCACAGTCTTATGAGTGTTTAAAATTATTTGAGGTGGGTCAACCTTGAGACAAATATACCACACTGAGAATGCTTTCTAGCCAGTACAGGTTTCAGACTCAAAACCTGCACTAGAGGTGGAAGCAGTTTTACCCGCTTGTCTAACCACCCTCTTATGAGTGTTTAAATTTTTAAATGAAATCAGTTTATAGATAACTTAAAATACTGCAAACTAATGTAGATTCCATTAGGGCTTATTATCTATTTGAATAGTTTCTTTACATTATAAATAATAGCTAATAAATAATGATTTAATATTTTAAATATTTAACAAATAAAACTAATGTAAGAACTAATGGTTAAAGGCCAGTTGATTTGCTATATAGATTTTTACTAAAACACTTTGATCTCATTTTAATATGCAGGGGTTGTTGTATTATTTGTTAAATTTAAGTAATACTCTTTTGGAGCTGATTAAAGTTTTTAGTATTTTCTTAAAACATATAATTATAATTTATTTTTTGTCATATTATTATTGCAAAAAGAGTTTTCTTTAATAACTTTATTTATTTTAATACTATCATTTCCAAGGCTTTTCTTTCTGATTACTATCACTTAATAGTACATGATTCTATTTAAACTGAACAATTTGAAAATCAATACCAGGTGAGATGAGCACATTTTAATAAACAAGGTAAAGTTAGTAAACGCAATAAATGGTAGTGGACCTGAATCTGCACCACCCAAAGGCACCAAGCACACAGGAGTAAATGAGAACTAAAGCAAAAACTAAAAAACCCAAGGTGGTGCACCCCACAGGTTTTGTGGAAATTTTAGTAAAATAATGCAGCTACATGGAAGTGACCTACTCTCAACTGCTATCATCTGTTGAACATGGGATCCGTGTGTTTTTGGGCACAGAGGCACCAGCAATGTGGGAAAAGTTTGGCAAAGCCCAACCAAAATTATTCTTGCAAGCTGTGTACATGACAACTCATACTATCCAACATGGTTGGGTGGATCTTGGGTTAGAGACAGCGGAGGAAACAAACAAAGCTGCAAAAGTCAGAATGGTGATTGACCTTCCTGATGGCCAACATTTGGTATTGACCAAACGCACACGTTAGACAGAATCCAAAGATATTTTTATAATTTTTGACTACCTTCTGACTACATTGGCGTGCACAGTAGTCAAAAAACATCTCCAAGGAGAATTGAAATCCTATGGAGAAATCAAACAATTTGAGATGCAAAGATTCCAATTGAAGCTGACCCTTAGCACAGGGAAGGCAATAGTTTAATAAATCTAAACCCAAAGGTAGCAGAGGATCTCACAAAAATCCCTCACATCACCTCTATTATAATTGAAAGGAAAAAATCCCAATTATTCCGTGCTACAGTGGAGAGTGCACCACCTATATGCAACCACTGTCAGGCCTTTGGGCACAAGATTCATGCTTGCCCCATAAAAGAAGGCCTAAGAGAAATGAAATTCTGTGAGGAAGAAATGGGTGAAGATGACTTAGAGTATGTTAAAATCACTGATACCACAAAAGCATTTAATTGAGGAGAATTCAGACTATATAAAATATCAACTCAATTTCCCCAAAGGAATCAAAAATGGCCAAACAGGCTTGCAATCTGGCCACGGCCAAGGCAAAGTCATTGGCGGAATCATCCATCTCGCCTGAACAAATCTAGAAAGACATGGAAGAACTAACAACAATGAGACAATCAGATTCAACAGAAAACCAAGCAACCAATAAAAAACAGGATTTGGTGGAACCCAATTTTGAAACAAATTTGTCAGCATAGGGGCTTGGCACATCCCCTAACATTACAAATTATAACCCAAATGGGATTGGAAATCAACAATTGAATGCTTCAGACAAATCTGTGCCCAATGAGAACACACATGTGCACCATAATAATCAATTGAAAGCAAACAAAGGCAATAAGGGAACCAAAATAGCAGTAGTGAAAGGGGCAGAATATATTCCAATACCTACTCATCATTATGGCTTAATAGTAATGATGCAAAGGGGAGCAAAGAGGAAGAGGGAGTAGGGCCAGGGTGCCCTACTAACCGCTCCTGAGGCGCGCTGGGCGTCTCAGTAGAGATAGGGACGCTGAACATAGTGGGACTCAAGGCATTAACGTCCTGGGCCAAGAAGTTGAGTCTCCTGAAAAACCCATCTGTGGATATCCTGGCGGTGCAGGAAACCCACTGTCCACAGGGAAAGGAGGAAGCATGGGAAAACATGCTACTTCCAACAATATCATCTTGGTCACAACACTGTGGGGTAATAGTATCTTTAAATCAGAATTTTCAAATTTATTAGTAAAAATTTGTTTTTGGATGGCCAATTACTAGCTGCAACCTTCTCATGGTACGAAGAGGTGCACACAATAGCCAGTCTGTATGCACCAAACAGTGCAACAGAACGTTGAGAGTTTCTATCAGCTTTGATACACCTCCATCTTCAGCAAACACTTTTGTTATTGGAGACATGAACTGCTGAGATACTCCAAACACAGACCAATGGCCAAACACAACGGAGATACCACAAGAGCATGTGGAACTTTGCATGTTAAAAGCCACCTTGGGCCTATATGATCCTTTAACTAATCAGTCACCTATCCTGCATAACATGACATGCCCGCATGTGCACAATGGTAAACTTATTTCTATGTCGCAAATAGACTTAATACTTGTGCACTAATTTTCTGACACCAAATTTATAAATTTAAAACTACAAAAACAAATTCTCTGACCATTGGCTAGTTTTGGTTTCCTTCACATCAGCAAAAACAATTATCCAAGCACTTAGATGGTGCAGCATACGGCCAGAAAATTTAGCTGAATTGGAATTTCATTCCTGGGTGGAGGAAATATCTTCAACAATAGATTTTCAAACACCTTTTTTCTCAGACCCACTGATCACCCGGGAAAATTTCAAAAAATTAAAAATACAACAAGTTAAACACACAGCGTTAAGGGGATACAGGGCAGCTTCAGCAATCATAAAATGCACTTTGGCTAAAATTGATCACCTGGAAAATAACGTCCCACACATAGGATACAGCCCTGGATGGGGACACAATTGGGCAGAGGTTACTATACAATTAAACACCTTGATATGAGAACACCAAAACCGTATTTATGTTCAATACTGAGCAAAAAACCTAAAAGATGGAGAAACTTGTTTAAGTTATTTTTACAACAATTATATGCCCAAAAGAACATGGTAGTCTGCACACAGGTCCAACAACTGGACAAATCCATAGCAGAAACACCCATGAAGTTGTGACTGAAGTACACAGGTTCTATACAAATTTATATAAATCCAATCCAGCCAAACCAGAAAAAATTGAAAAATTTCTCACAAATGCACATATTGAAACCGTGGCTCAAACTAATAATTTAATTAACATAATAATGTGTGAAATATTATGGGAAGCAGTGCATGGTGCATCACGAGGGAAATGTCCTGGACCTGATGGGCTTCTCTATGAATTTCATAAAAAATATTTTAATAACATTTATAGCATTATTTTAGCCTCTATAGATAAGTGCATTGTGGAAACATGCCTTCTACCTTGAGACAAAGAAGCATACACAGTCACTCTTTTCAAGAAAGGAGATATATAAAACCTATCCAATTGGTGCCCAATTTCCTTAACTAATACTGACACTAAACTTTTCACAAAATATGGCCAAAGGGATAGGGGAAATTGCAACTGAGATGATATACTCATCACAATATGGATTTGTCCAAAGAAGATCCATATGGGACAATATTCACACAGTTGCAAATGTCTGCCAATCCAAAACCTCTGGAGCACTTGTCTTTTTAGATTAACAGAAGGCATATGACAGGGTGAATTGGACTTATCTTAGGGCCTAACTTCAAAAATTCAAATTTCTAAATAAGTTTATAAACTGGGTGATGCTGTTCACTGAGTCAGCCATTACAGCTGTGCATGATGCAGTTTTTTTAACTAACCCAGTTTTTCCACAGAGGAGACTCAAAAAAGGGTATCCTTTAAGCCCTCTACTATACAATTTTAGTCCCTATCCCCTAATCAGGAATACAAATGCCCTCATCAATGGAATCAATGTCTATGGCCAGTCATCAATCAATATGATGTCTTTTGCTGAAGACTGTGTGGTGGGAATATCCAGCAACAAGGATGCCCACATACTTGAGAAAATGATACAAATATACTCATCCATCAGCAACGCATCACTGAATGCTGAGAAAATGGAAATTATACTCCTGGGGAAATATTAGACCTATCAAATGCCATCTATCCTGGGTCAACAAACTAACACAATATCAAGACTACTCACCAGATATAGAAGGTGAAGATCAGCAATCACCCCACTGGAACTTCTATTCACTACCAAGCTGCCAGCTGGACCTGTTCATCACTTGGGGGTATGGTAGAGACAGGAGATATGCTAATGCCATTATAGAAAATCAACTCCTAGATAAAATAACAAAATGCATTGCCTCCTTGTATGGTCATCATACAGGTTCAACTGGATGAGTTGCAATAGCAAATTCCATGATACAAATTATATGGTTTACAGCTCATGCAATTGCTTTTTTACCATTCTTTTTTAACACACTATATGCCTTGATACAGGAATAGCTTTGGTCTGATCACAAAGCCCCTGTGCACCTTGAAACTTTCTTTGGCTATAGGAGGGATGGAGGTATGGGGCTAACTAATTATGTAGAGCAAGTGACCCATATACTAGGATCCTGGATAGCTCAGGTGACTAGTCCAAACCTTTCAGACATACATTGGGCCAGAGCAGTAAGATCTAACTTTTCATGAGCATTCCAGTTAAGAAACCCAGATCTTCCAAACTCCTTAATTGAATATTTGGCATCTCACCCAACTGCTACAGGACCACATGGCACTTTAGTACACTTCAAATGAATACTTATAGCCATATGAAGATCAGAGTGAAAGATCCAAATAAGTGGACAGACCAGTCACTGAGGTTACCTTAGGACTAACTTACAGACAAGAAGTTAATAGCCAAGTAGTTACAGACAACATAATAAAGTGAAACCCTAGCACCATAGCCAAGATCACCTGGATAAATGGATATACCATACAGCCTGGAGACCCAAAGAATGGTTTGGAGATACACACATTACCCATTACTACATCCCAGGATATGGGCATATATATGGAGATGCATGTGGAGAGTGTATCATATGGCAGAACAGTCAAACACAGTCCACTCTTCATGCAAAATATGCGGACAATATGGAAGCTTAGTACACCACCTAGAAAATTCCAACGTCAGTAGCTATCTGGAAAGAAGTCATACACTTATTTCATCAAGGCGATGTACAATATTTCAGTTTAGCTTAAATATGCTTGCTTTCAACATGAAATCACCAATTCATCCATCTTTATGAGCATTATAAGTAGCAATAGTATTATGGACAATCCATACCATAGTATTGGATATATTTACAGGAACAAAGCCTACTCTCTAAGAAGCCATCAATCATTTTCATTACCATATATTGGAACTTCCAAGCATGATTGTTTGGAAACATGACCCCACAAAACAGAAGGATAATCAATTCATAGTTCCCCATATGGCTCCTAAATACTGACTCATTCCTTCCTTCATGCTGCATTAAGTATAAGTTGGCATAAATCCCCCCTATCATCCTAAACCTGGCAGTTCTGGCTGACAACAGGAGGGGCTATAAACCTTCTGGGGTGTCCTTTTATTTTAATCATATTATTATATTATATTATTATCATTACATCAGAAGTGTATGTTACCTGGTAAACCTTTCCTGAATAAACAAATACTGCCATTTCCAAATAAAGTGGAGAACCTAGCACTGGACCATGTGCTGAGCATGCAAAGTTTTAAAGAGATTGGTCTAGTAACTTCTGAGATTATCACAAATAAATCAGACCCCAGAACTTTATTTATCTAGATAGATAAAACTATAGAAGCGGTTAGCCTAGTGGGGAATCTTTCTGCTACAGCCTGGATATGCATAGAATTGAATTATAATTCATAACTAAAATAACTTAATAATTTCTTATCTCATGGTTGGAATAACTTGAATAGGTAAATAAAAAATAAGTAATTTACTTGCTTATTAACAGAAATATAAAGATATATACTACCAATAGTTTATAATATAGTGATAATTCAAAGTACTACTTATAATAGCTATAATAAAACTAAAGTACATTGTGTTATCACTTAAATTTATACGATATGTTTTTATATAGTGAATTTGGATAATCTTATTTATTGGATTTTATCAAAAATTAAAATTGTAGGTACTCTTAACCCTTTCACTGATTTGACGCATATATGCGTCTAAAAATGAGGGTTGTTTAAACCTAAAAACGCATATACGCGTCCAAAAAATGAGATTAACATTTATCTCAAAATGTATCGGATATTCGTGTTACAGACAAGGGCCAAAATAATTACAAAAATGTAGACGTCGACTAAGAATTTTTTGCCAAATCAAGGGCCAAAAAACAGAGGATTTTTTTGGAAATCATTGAAAGGTTAATTAAATTACTTTTACCTTATCTTCGGGGCAGGTTGATCAGGGGATCAATTAGATATAAGTTATATATTTACTCACCAAAGACTAAAGTACACATTCTTTCGCTTTTATTATATATTTTTGAAATGATTTAATGGTTTGTTTAATTAGTAAAAATAATTTGACTATGATTTTACCCATCTTTTAGCCAATAAAATCTTAGCGTGGTAAAGTTATTGGTTTCAGTAAGTTTAGTCTCACATTAGAAAACCTTTTACTTTCAGATAGTCTAAACCCGATTAGGGATATGTTTAGTATAAGCAATTCCGAGAAATGAGTATTGGATAGAAAAGATAGTGAAATTAATTTAAAACAATGCTATTCGATGCAATCAATTAGAATAAATTACTACCCAAATTTTGCATGACATGATTGGAATCAGATAATTTATACATGCAAATTAATAGTTTGACGGCATGGTTGAGTAAGATTGGAGAGGTGTTTTTAAAATGAGTTCATCTACTTAATGAAACACATTCACTCACTCACTCACTCACTCACTGACTTACTGACTGACTGACATCTGAAACCTTCGAGTCTGATAGGGTCAATCTACTTGGGTGAGTGAGTGAGAACTGGCGAATCTTATCGAATCTGAAATTATAGAGCCTGATGGGTTCAATCTATTTGTGCGAGTGGGTGAAGATTGACAAATATCATTGAATAATTCACCAAATTGCTCACCTGAAGCTAATCGAGTCTGATAAGTTTAATCTATTTGGGTGAGTGGGTGAGAATTGGCAAATAAGATCAAATCTAAAATTATCGAGTATGATAGGTTCAATCTATTTGGGTGAGTTGGTGAGAATTGGCGAATATTATCTAAATTCATCAATTTGCTCATCTGAAGCTAACAAGTCTGATAAGTTTAATTTATTTGGGTGAGTGGGTGAGAATTGGCAAATAAGATCGAATCTGAAATTATCGAGCCTGATGGGTTCAATCTATTTGGGTGAGTGGGCGAGAATTGGCAAAAATTATCTAATAATTCACCAAATTGCTCACCTGAAACTCAACAAAAATCAGTACTAGAGTTTAAGTAGATTAAGTAGTTAGAATAATCAACTCACTAGCCACGAGAGCAACAGTGGAGCTGTTAGTCTGAGTGGCTGAGTAGTGCTGGCACAGCTTATAGGCTACAATGTGAGCTTATCATCTGATAAATTTTAAATACTGTAGCGAAGCATGGGTATCTGGATGTTAGGTTTATAAATTTTAAAAACCTGCCTAATTTGGTTCACCTAATTAATAAAATACTTTTGGCAAGTTAAGTAAAGTTGATTTAGTAGTTTGGAAGATATGTCACATGCTCAATGATTTTAAGTATAAAGAGATGTTTCGGGTAGCAGGTTGGTGTTATTTGATTGATTCGATAGGTTTTTTTGTTTGGCCGAGTGGTTGATGGCTTTTGTTTGAATCGATAGGACACAGTTTAGCTTTGAGGGGTGATTAGTTATTGGTTGTTTTGATAATTTCAGTTAGGTTTGCCTAAGTGGTTGGTGGTTTTTGGTTGATTCGATTGAGCAATTGGATTTGGCTGAGTGGTTTTGTTTGTCTATAATATAAAATCTAAATTAATAGATTGAAAATCTTTAATTTTATAGACACCGTAGCGAAGCACGGGTAAACGGCTAGTTACTAATATAAAATTATAACCGAATGGGAAGTAGGCTCCAATGAAGCAGAATGCATAAATTTCGATTCGAATGGAATATTTATGCGTTAAGAATAGTAGGATGAGGAAGATTTATAAAAGCACAAAGATGAACGAGTTGAGTATGACTTCACCTCAAGCGGAACGATGCGGCCAGTGTCGCAATGAGGATGACAATTATATTAGCGTTCTCCCAATGTGTGATAGATGCCGAAGCAAGTCATCGGAATTATGCGCTTTTACCGACATGGCAACAAGAAAGCTCCTGGAGCCTGACGCCGCTTTAGAGAAGACTGCTACTGAGACCCATCTGGACCCAGTTTTTGATACTGCTTTCGATCTTGCCACAAAAACCCCAGACCAAACTGACTTAATTCAGCTTCGACAATTAGCTCAGAGCGACAAATATGTAAGATGCACACTCTTACAGTTCAGTTCGCCACCCCTAAAAGCAAATGTGATGCTAGCATTGGCATCCAAGTTTGATGATATTTTAAACACGTTCAAGCAAAGTTGTCATTCCATACAAGAGAGGCCGGAAAGAACTCCATATAAAAATATGCTCAATAGTATTTTTATTCAAGCTGAAGCGGCTTATTTTGAACACACCAACAAAAATGTGGGATTTTTTTCCAAAGAAATGTATGACTCTTTTCCACGTTCAGATTTACTTAAGAGTGCAATTTTGTTAACGGGTTTATTCTGGTGCACTAAGGATCCCCTGTTCAAGAAGGCTGAATCAAAGCTCACTTCCCAACTAATTAGGATGACTGCGCCTTCAGTACTAGAGTCAAAAGAGTTATCTACTCTAGATACCCTTCAGGCATTGCTGATTCTTATCACTACATTTGGTCCTCCATTTGTTGTAGAGAGACACACCTTCTTTCTTGAGACGTGCACTCGTATTTCAGAACAAATCGGACTTGGAGATGGAAGTGTAACTTTGGATGTTCAAACTGAGCTTGAAAGATCCTTTGCTCAAAATTTACTGGTTTATCATTTAGGTATAACTCAACTTGTGAAAGTAGTAGCTCCTTTTAGATTAACCACTGTCAATATAGCTTTAGCTATAGATGATAAGATTGATTCAGTAACCTTGTACTCCATTTGTATTTCAAAAATTGCTCCAATCTTAAGTAAAGTTGTTTCTCTTAGATATGAGACTGAAGATTCATTCTCATATAAAACAGAGAATGGAATCGTTTTGCTTCAACAAGAGCTAAAGAATAAGGGCTTATCTCTATTGGAACAGTTATACAGACTTCTCAAGATGCAGTCCACTGAACCTTTATCACCTGTAATTGTGACTTTTAGCTTCTATATTAGTTATTTAAATTTCTTATTGGCTTGTATGACCAAATATAAATTAAAGGGTTCATCTTCACCTGAGGAAAATCTCATTGTTGATTCTCAGGAATCTATAAAGTTATGCCTCATGTCTGTCCGATGGTGCCTAAAAATTGATATCAAAGATATTAATTTCATAAACACTAGTAAACTTGCAAGCTGTATCAATTTTCTGATCCTTCATAAACAGATGATCCCAGATGACAGCATGGATACTCTTAATCTAGGCTTGGAAAGACTAAAATCTCTCCATAGCTGTGGTTACCCAGGTTATGCCTCATTATATATATCTTTTACAGATAGCCTCCTAGATCTATTGAGTGTACGTGATTGAAAGGTTATATTTCTAAACTTTATAAATCTTTATCAAAGTATGTTAAATTTTGATATGATAAACTTTGGTTTTTTATGTTTTGTCCTTTAAATTTTAGAATAGTATGTAGAATTTGATCTATATGCTTTGGTTAATTATCTTCTCTTTGATTACTCAGTTTTATTTTATCTAATTTATATAACTGGTAAAACATAAATGAATTTTTTTCATAAAAATATACTATATGAGAACTCTTTTAGTTAATAGAAATCTCACGATATTTTTTCACATAATCTATAAATTCAAAAGCTTAAAAAATTATTTAGATAAGGTAAACTATATTTTTTTTTCTTTTCCAACTTTTATGCATTTTGCCAAAGGTATTTACTGGGATTTGTGAATGTGTGATCACCCCACATGGGTTGGGCACCACCATTATCAAAAGTTGTTGAAAGTTGGGGATTGTAAAATCAATCGAGCTAGTCAAATTTAAAAACTTCATTGTTTCCAAATCAAACTAAATCAACCCCCAGATAATTTGACAATCAAGGCAAGCTCCGGTCATTAATATTGTCATTGGAACCTAAAAGTACTCATATTGACGTCAAGTTTCAACCCAACACTTTAGTATTTTAGGGTTTTTAAAACTTATCATTTTTAGCCCAACTAACTTCTTAATAGAAAAAAATTTTAACTAAAAACTATCTAAATTAATTTTGATTATATTTCCTTGATTTATTTCTATACTTTATAAATACCATATTAAAAACTAAAGATATTTTTTCTCTTAGTTTTATATTCTTTTTTTAGTACTAGATGGTCCCATTAGTTTTATATTCTTTGTAATACTAAATATCATCTTATGAACCTGTGATAATTCTCTTGGTTTTAAATTATTAAGTTGTTACACCAAGTGCATTATTAAGTTTAGACTTTATTATAAAAAGTTGGATATTCTTCACACTTGTCCCTACAAAACTGGAGCTTTTTTCCAGATTTCTACCAAGCACCCTATAAGAAATTAATAAACTATCTTTGATAACCGTTGATTTTTAGTTATTATACTAAAAATAACTTACTTTGTTAAAAGTCTAGTCAGTGCTACTTTTACAGAAAAAAATAGACTCAAAGGTTACTTTACAAATTGGGAGATAAGGTAAATTAACTCAAACAAACCTTAGAATCTGAGGCTGTCCTGAATGCTGTATATAAGTGTTAGGATCTTAAGTTAATTAAGTTGTGTATTTTTTTATAGTACTAGATGGTCCCAATAATCAAGTTATGTATTCTTCATATAATATGAAATTATATTATCTATTAAATTAATACATGAAAAGAAAACTTAGTTCCCCCTTTTTAGCATATTGCATACGCATGGAGGAGTGATATTTGGCATAGTTAGTTTATATAGACAAGGAGTGCATAAAGCTAAAATTTATATACATTAAATAATATTCTCTATTAATTTAATTTAAAACAATACTGGGTGAAGTGGGTAATCAATATAATATAAAATTCTAATTAAAGCATATCAAATAGTTTGTCTAATAAACTGAGAAACGCCAGGTAACCACTAACATTTGGTTGATTTAATAGTTTTAGTTGGTTATAATAAAATGGTTGGTGGCTTTTGGCTTGTTCGATATGGTAATTGGTTTTGGCTGAGTGGTTGGTGAAATTTGGTTAAATTTATAAGTCAATAGGTTTGGCCGAGTGGTTGGTGGTTATCTATAGTATAAAATCCAAGATAATGATTCAAGTCATCTGGTAAGCTATAAACACCATAGCAAAGCATGGGTATCTGGATGGTAGTCTAATAAATTGAGCAATAAGGATTAATTGATTGTTAGCTACTTTTTGTCAATTTGGACTTTTGAAAATTATGCTTATACTCAATAACTCCTAAGTAAGAAAAGTGAGGCCATATCACCTCAACTTTTAGTCATGGAAAAGGAAGCTCTGACTTAGTATAACTAATTCTAAAAGTTGACAAAATTTTTTTATTACTTTCCAAAACCTATGACTAATGATATTAATATTGTGGGGGTGGCCCATGCACTCAAAAGGTGCTAATGAAAAAGGGTGATCACTTTCAATAATTAATCAAATAATCACAGGTTGCATCATCAAGCAATTTAGAGGTTCTAATTCTTGAATAAATGAGACTTCTTCTCGTGGTTCCAAATGTGTCAACCATGTTTAGCCTTGAAATTATACATAACAGTGCTACTCTTGAGCAAACCAGAACTCTTCTCAACCTCTTCTGACAGCAGTAAGGCTAAGTCTAAACCTTTGACAATGAAACTTATGTACTTGCATTATACTACTAGATAAAACAACAAAGACAGATTCTGTGAAATAAGTTTGTTTTCAATTATGAATTTAGAAAGTATATATAGTTAAGGGATTTAGGGCTCATGAAGTAGGACTTAATCTTCAACAGATCAACTTTATCTCATAAGGCAATTGTGCGCTTGCAACTTAGTTCAAACCCAGTGAAGTCCGATTTAAAAATTTTTTGGGATTTTCCTGATTATTTTCATAAATTATACTGTAAAACTCTAGCATGTTTGTGAATGCATGGCTGATGTTCTGAGATAAACTGTGGCTCATGTTGTTCTTGTAAACCTTGTTTATTTATAGCTGTATGGGTACCACAGTCTTCTTATCTGATGGAGTTTTTAGAATCAAATTGTTTTCTATTTTGGTAATAAACATATTGCTCATCTTTGTAAAACAGGGAAACTCTCTTTAGACAAATATTTTGGTAATTCAAGCCTCTCTGGTAGTTAAACCCAAAGGTATAAAAGTGGTTCCTCTGAGGCATCATCTTCTTTATCATATGCATACTCTTCAAAACCAGTAATTATACTTCTGCATCCTCAGATGTCATAGTGATAGGTTGTAAATTATTGCAGCAGTCAGGGGATATATAAGAGCACCTGTTGTTAGTAATTTTAGGCCTATCAAAGCATAAAATGTGGCTTTGTATCTTTGTAAACTCTTCTGATCACTGGCCATGCCATATGAGATTTTATTGTCATTATGGCCAGCTTGATTGCTTTTACAGAAAGTAGTATCATAAAAATGAGGTTTTCTATAGGTTAAGGAATTAAGCCCTATAGTTAGTTTTTTTATACCATTACCCTCCACAAGATGAGACCTAGTGAAATGCTTCAAGTGCTGCACATGTGTAAGTCCTGAAGACCAGCCCCTGCAACTGGATAGGGAGTAATATCCCTTCCAGACAAAAAGAGGGCCAAAGGCCCAAGTGGACCCCCTGTCACATTTATGAGACTTGGCACATGTGGCAGACGAGTTCTGGGTGACCACTCTTCCCCCCAAGGATAACCCATTACCACCCCTTCCCTCCTCCTCAACCCTGGTAAGTTTAATAGAGGGGATCTGCAGAGAGATTGCACACACCATGGGCCATGGACAGGCCCCTGGGACCCCCACTCCCCAGGCAAACTATGTCAAAATTTTGAGGAAAAAGCCTTCACCAACATTGGAGCCCAGTCTGCAAATTCTGGTCTGGGGGAGCTGGTCTGGACTGGCTAGCACTGGGAATCAGGTTGGGGCATGATTCATATTTCAAACCAGGCACCAAACAACTCAGGCCAGTTGCCCCAACTCTCCAGGATGGATCTGGGAAGACCAGATTGTGCAAATAGCCCAATTGAGAGTTTTTACCAGGTCTCAAACAACTCAGCTCAATGGCCCCAGTATTGTCATGGTTGGATGACATAATAGTAGGCACTGATGCTAGGGATAAGGCTGGGCAACAGGAGGCCCAGAAGATGAAGCTTCAGGCTCTCCCTGACCTAAAGCACACCTTAGATCAACGCTGGGTGCAAGCCAAGCATGCCCAGGCTGATACTAATGGGGTGCAAAACGCCCAGCCTCTTATCTTGGCCCAGGCTTTGAAATGAACGATTTATGTTTTAAATGAAGATGTTTCAATTTGCTTGGTTGGAGAGCAAGGGTTCGAGTCCCACTCCAGCTATGAGATTTTGACTTCAGGTAAAATAAGGCTTCAATTGATTACTCGAGTGAAGGCACTTTTGGTGTATTTTACCAAAATGGATGGAAGCATCTGTTTATTGGAGCGTCAAGGCTTGGGCACATTTCCACAGAACCCAAATTTCCCCAGCACATTTTAAATATGTTTTTGTGACCAATATTCCTTGTTGGTTGACTTCCTTTAAATAAAATACCCATTTTTTACATTTAACTTATGGTTCCTTGGGCTAACTTGGTGGCGGACCTCTTCATGGAGGTCTCCAACTATGTGGGCCACTACCTTCTATTGCAATACACCAAAATCCCAGGTGCTCCCTTGGGCCACCCAGGTCCCCTCCAGATCGAGGCACCCAAGCTCCCAGATGACAAACTACACTTGATTATGGACTCCCCTCAGGGGTCCACTCAAGCTGTTATGTTCCTAACATACTTGATCTTATATTTTGCATTCTACACCCTTGCCTGGGGTAACATTGGCACAGACACTATTCGAGGTGTCTTCTTACCCTTTTTATTAATGGCTAGTTCCTTAGCAATGTGGGTTTGCATCCCACATCACCTTGCTGGGAACAAGAGAGTTACAGACACTCTCTTGAAAAGTATCCTGGGACAAATCTAGAAAATCTGAATCATGCAAACAGGCCAACTCAGATGATTGGGGCCCATATCAACACCATTGACTTGGTTTGGTCCCAAAAATGCAGAAAGACTTAAGAAAGTTTTTCATCTTTTGCTTGGGACCACCTAGTGCTAGAAAAGTTTTTTCATCTTTTGCCAAGATTTTAAACATCCCCCACCCCCTCCCTGCCAGCCAACCAAATACCATCACTGAACCCAAAATAGTCAATCCCATAATACCTCCCCTATGCGATTTACCCAGTACTTAAGGCAACTGCCCTGCCCAGGGGTGGTTGTCAGTTCATTCTATTATCTTCTTGCACTTTGCATTCAATAAAAAATGAGTACTTGTTCAGCTTGCTGCAGCCTCTGTTGCTCTTACTTTAATTAGAAATTCCACAAATCAATCTGTTAAAGAACACTGTCACCTAAGTTTTTATCCCGATATTCGCTGACTGGATTATCCAGTCACTCAACCCTTCCACACAGTGGAGGATTATAAATGCAATAAACCAGCTTGCCCCTTACAACAAACCCACTTTCTCATTCATTATTGTGTGTCCATTTAGTGCAAACCCTCCCATCCATTCTATTGCTGAATTTTCAAAATCACTCCCCTATTGGAGCAGCACCAGAGCGGCCTTGCCCCACCGCTCAAAGACTTGAGGTCCATACTTAGCCTTCCTGCTGATGGTTCAGCCCACCTGTGGGGCCTGGAGCACCCTGTTCAAGGGAAGCTCAGCCCCAACCCCATCGCAGGTCATATCCCCCACCAATCTCACACCAGTCATGCGGCAGCCCTTGTGTTGCCCTTGCTGGTGCACAAGCTCACTTGTTCAAATCTGAAGGCCAGCAACCGCAAACCCTGGAGGAGTTGTTGTCCTCCCTGCATCTCCCATTCTTTGGGGTTGCCCCCATAAGGCTTGCGGTTGCCCTCATTGCAACCATCTAGTTTGCCTTGGGGGCCTTCAGTACATTAATAACCTTATACTTTCCTTACATCCCCAATAGAACTCCACTCCTGCATGTCACTTGGAACGCTGTGCCTATGGAATTCTGGGCTCACCACTGGGTGCTTGCACATCTGTATCAGGAGCCCAGTCTAATTCTTATCAGCCAATTCCATGACAGTATGGACTTGGTTATACATAGTATGGAAGGTATCACCTCTAAAAGAGGACTTAATTCTTCTCATAGAAATGTCTTCAGGTCTCATCCAGATAGCCTGTAACTTTTTAGATTCTCTTCTATCCATATAGCAGAATTCCACTTTCTGTCCCACCTTAAATATGGGCAACTTAGTATTTAGTAACAATCCTTAGTTCTTCCTTAGGCGGCTTTGTAATTTTGCTGCAGACAATCAGCTGAAATTAACTGAAACTCTGCTAACTCTTCTTGATAACTGCCAGGAGGTAGATTATTTCTATCTAATCCATCACTGAGGCTAACAATAATGATAATGTGCTTCTCTTCCATATAATGATTTCAATGGAGAAAAGTTAATAGTCCTGAAGTAACTCAACTGGTAATCAGATTGGGAAGATGGAAAAAAGATGTCAAATTGAACTTGATTATCCACAATTTTATTTAAAATGGATTCAAGGGCTTTTGCTCAATCAACACTTCCAATAGTAGATGGTGTGTATGGATTGGTAAACTGCTATTTGACCCCTACTAAATTCATTAGGTATCTGCCAACATCTGAGATTAAATTATGGTCATTATTAGAAAGAAGTATATGAGGGCATTAAATGCTAGTAAAGACCTGGTTGTGAAAGATCTCATGATAAATTTTGCAGCAAACACCTTGAATGTAATTGTTTCTACCCACTTAGAAAAATGGCTTACTATGACAATGATAAACTGATTCCCACTGAATGATTTTGAGAATTGTTCAACAAAATTGATATAAACATTGTGAAAGGTTGCGCGTGGAGGGACATACTAAAACTCAAACTTTTGGGTATAAGCTTTTATTGGGCGCATTCAACACAGGGCTTAGAGAATGACTGATTTCATCCAGCATTGCTTCCCAATAAAATCTTCTCTTGATATTCTAGTATGTCTTCTGTAGCCTTCCTTAGCCTACTTAATGGTGTCCTTCCATGGTCAAATCTTTTCATTTGCTTGGCTTTACATAAGGTATCCATTTATACTGTACTTGTTTCTCCAGCTGTCCATCTCATAGTCTCATTGCTCTTGAGCAGTTCTCCCATATCTTATTCAATGTACCATCTTCTTTTTAATCCTCCTCTGGTTTTCCTGTGAGTTTATAGATCCTATCTCTCTTGTGGGCTTGCAAGCGAAAATTGGTAATCATGATAAGCTATCAAAGTTAAGGTGCTTCTCTACTGCCCAAAGTAGGATCTCATAATTGTATACTTTCAGCTAAACGGCCCATATTGAATGTCTTCCGTATGGATATATAATTTTTGTAAGACATCTCAATGAGGTATGGCCTTTAATTAGAGTCATCTCGTTGACCTTGGCAAGCTTATCATGTGATGCTGACTTGTTGATAAGGGGGTCTACTCTGCATAAATTAGGCACCAAACAACCTTTGTAAGTCTAGGGGAGCAACCCCTATGCTCAGACCTGGCAGTTTTCCCATTTCCTAATAAAAGGGTCCACAGAGGGTGGCTATACCTCTCGTTACACAGGGAGACCTCGCCCATGTGGTAGATGAGCGCTGGGTAACAGCTCTCCTTCTTAAGATTCCTCCCCCTGTCCACGCACTTGCCTCTGCCAAAATTAATTTTCTGAATTAAGGAGATCTGTGCAGAAATCATTGGTAATTGTCGTCCTCATGAGCTTGATGGATTTTTAATAAATTTAATGGCGCCAAACTCTCAAAATCAAAGTAGGAATGTCCAAAATCTATGGGAATAAAGCCCAACGGGAATGCAACTTATAGTTGAAAGGGGAAAAGTAATGAATTCTCAGTCAAAATTGCTGATGACATTCAGTCATTGAGCAGTACAGTACTGACTCTAAACTCCCCTCAAAATCATTAGGGACAAACCCTGACAGGCAGGTATCACCATCTGGGATTGTTGAGGTTAGTTTAAAACCCCCATAACAAAAATAGGGATTGGCAATCAATGGTACTATTTGGCTGAACAAACGCTCCAGCAGCTGGGCATGGGCGGGTTGGCCATCCCCAACCTGTTTCTGACCCATTGAAACTGCCCCTATGCAGGGTGGCTCTGGGGAATTTCCATTGCCTGATGGGCAGACACTGTCACGCTAACCATTGTATATTAAGTAAAGCCTCAGGTCAGGAATTTGCAGATAAACTGATAGCAACTCAATTTGCCGCCAAGTCCATATGTCAGTTCAGATTGAAGTTGTTATTTCCCCCTCCTCAAAAATTTGGTAGGTTAGGTCAAAAGTTGAGGGCCCCAATCTCATGCTTTGACAAGCTGCCAAAATCAAACACTATTTAATCAGTCACATTTCACTGAGGAAATAGTTGACAACTTCTAAATTTAACTTTTCAATAAAAATTCCTTTACCCAATTACAGTTTTTATGATGTTCAAATCCAAACCACCCCTCTTGACTATATTTTGAAAACCCATGAGACCCATAGCCGTGTTTACCTGGTTCTTTGCTATGTTCCTATAACAACTATGGCTCTAGGGATCTCAGTGGCGAAATTCCTTCCTAGTTTTGTAACATTTGTGCAAGTAGCAGTGCCACTGGATTCAGGCTTGTCATTTGTGTGCTTCAGCACTTAAATTAGCAGGTTAGTCTAAAACTAACTTGCTTTCTTCCTAACATCCTTTGCTAATATCACAATCATCCTCATAGAGCAAATTCCCCTCTGATGCTACCCCTTTTTACATCATTCACTTTGTTAAACTGTTTGCGCCCATAGCAAATCTCTTGCTGAAAATCTTAGAATTGTTTGTTATAAATTGGCCCTCAGGACTCAACGGAAGACAATCCAATCTCTCCTTTTTCAGCCTGGATCCAAGATATCCATGATAAAGAGTGTCATGATCCAAACAGAGCAGATCTCAAACTGTTTACTGTATTCTGTATATTTGATTAATCCCAGACTGTTGCCTGCGATTAGTTCAATTAAAAAACTATAAATTCTTGAAAAAGGATAAAACTAAGTTTCTGTGGAAAGGTATTTTACTAAGTTATAAGCAATGTTAATTATACTTCAAGGAATATTTAATACAAAAATGAATAAATTTAATTGTAAAATAAGAAAAAAAGGGGTTTAATATAGGGGATCGTCATTTTCCTAAATAAACAACTTTTGATTGCTGCTTTAGTAGTTTTTAAGTGGTTAGCTGGATCTAAATTGTTGAGTAATTTGATAGGAGAAAGAAATATTAGCTTAAATCTAATTTATTATGTATTATATAAAAAATACCAGTGATTAAGGACTGAAAAGTATCCTAAGTACATTCAAAACTTGTGAGTTGTAGCCTAGCTGTTCCACTTAATAATACTTGACTTGATAACATGGGCTCAGGGGCTTTTGTGGTTAAGTCAGACTTAATAATAGTTGACTTAAGGACACAAAAATCATAGTATTTGTTGGTCATGTCAAAATTAGTTTTTAATTTCAATTGAGTTTATGATCAAAATAAGTAATTAATGGTATGAACTGCATTGGTATGTGCTACTGTTGAACGAGTGGAATGAAGGTTTAGCTATTTTCAAACGCGTCAGAGGAAACGCTGCATTGAAATAATATTCAGTAAGACACTGTCCATGATGCTGAGCTGAGTTACAGCGGGATGACTAATAATTTGTAAACCTCTGAAGTTCTTTATTAGTATCTGCTGATTAAGTGGCTATGTGAGGCGAGGTGTCATGGGAAAGGTGTGGTAACATTGAACCCTATAAATTCTTTCTAATTTTAAAAATAAAGATAATCTCATAGTCCCATAATTGTTTGATAGTTTAATAAACAAACATGTTATATTTTATACTTTTCAGTTGTATTAAGTCAAGAAATTACTTGTGATCAGGAAGATCAGGGCAGAGAGCTGTTGTTCAAGTAAACGACAGATTAGTACAGCCTTGAAGTGTTATCCATAAGGATTTTATATCTTAATCACTACCACCGTCTGATCTATTGTCTCCATATGATAGGCGTTTGTAACTCTGACTTATCTCAGAAGAAGAACTAGACTATATGAACTAGTCGAAAACTTCAACAAGTGGCGCTCATGGCTGGGACTGCAGATGATGAACATGCAAAACATGGGAGCAACCCCACCAATTATTTAGAACCAATACTGGGCCCAATGGGAATACTGAGTTGACTTTGTCTTAGATCAACTGGAATGATATACCAATCATTACCTACCCTAATGAGCCCATTTAACCCAAAGAGCTGGAACTTCTAGAACATCAGTTGTTAATAGGGTATCAAATGAAACAAGGGCCTGCAGACAACAGAAGTAATACTTTTTATCACAAATGACAGAAAGATGTGTTGTGGACGTGATATCTAGCTCACCACCAATTGAGTGCAGCTCAAATCTGAAACAACATAATTGAGATCGAGAGCATCACCCAATACTTAATCAAATTAGTCCTTCTACCTCCAGAAATTCTCAGATGACCATCATCTGGCATCACGTGGCCATCACTGAGATGGTAAAATTTTTATGCAACTCCAACCAGGCGGCCCAAATACTGTTTGAGCCATTGGAAGCCAACTTTGTCAAGGTCCATTTTAGTCTAAAGGCAAATCATAATACCTATTTGGGCTAATGATTGGGTAGCAGAATTAGCACAAGAGCTAAATTACAGATTACATCCCATCTTTGAAAACTTCTTTGAGGAAAGAGGAGTCACTGAAGATTGGGTAACAATATCATTAAGACTTCCATTAATACTTCAGTTTCATAAGGCTCAATCAAAGTACAAGAGGTGCAACTAAACCATAATAATGAATTTTGTGACCAGTATCAATGACTGAGTGCCCAAATTTTCACAGATGAAGGATAATTACGCAGAGAAAATCAACTACTGGCACATAAGTTTTGAGGGCCAACAGGTGTAGCTTAAAAATCAGGGCTCAGTTGTTTGGCTAAATCAACAGATCAATAATCTCAATGAGGATGTTATCTCTATCAATGAGTTAAACAATATTCTTCATGGAAAAGTAAACCATTGCAAGAAATTAATTAGGGATAATGACCAAGTAATTTTTGTCCTTCAACTACAAACTGCTAGCCTAAATGATGAAATCTTAAAACTAAAGTTAAAAATTAAAATTGTATTAATTGGGAAAAAGAAATTAACAATTAAATCCAAGCTTTAGATTAAAGACGTTGTCAGTGTGCTGTGAAAAATTTGACTGGACACACTTCTGGATATTATGAAGAAGCTATAGAAGTGTCATATGGCTTCCTAGACTTTTAGCTATGATGCCATTTTAGGAATTTTCTTATTTTTATAATCCCTTTGTTTGGCCCATTTGCAAATAAAGATGCGTGGTGGCTCCTCCTTTTGGGTTTAGCACCACTAGTGCTAAAAAAGCTTCAGAAGTGGCTACTGAAACTGATCCTGTACCACGTCAAAAAATGCCTAGCAATATGATCGCTTTGGACAACCCAAGTTTCTCCAACTGTGGTGGAGCGCCTCAGCGCCCTGATATGCCTGTTTCAAGCCAGCAAATAAGTAATTGCGATCCCCATGAGCGGGAAATATATATTATAAACCATCAAACCTGCCTGCTTTAATTAAGAATGGAAGTGTAGTCACTTTTGTTAAACGCTTTGAAATGGCCATATATGGGGCCAGTGACCGCAACAAAGTGGCCACTATTATCAACTGCTTAGACGAGTGGATCATCGAGCTAATTATGCCTCACTTGGACTAAAAGCCAGCCTAAGCCAAATTCAAAGAGACTGTACTTTGTGAATTTGGAGGTCCATAATGAATGTCAACTAGAAAATCCAAGTTCATTGTATTGACTTTAAGGAAGATGAAATGATTGATGAATTTTTGAATTGATTTTATTGCAAAGCCAAAGTCCTCCTAGGCATGAAGGCTATGATTTATTTTGATGCCAATATTGCATTACAGCATTCAGTGTAACCTTAATAAAATTTGATGAACACTTTATTATCTGCTTTCATGCAAAACTTTGTGAAGGCTGATTAGTTGATTACCTGCACAGATGCTCACAAAATTATATCCCTACCAATACTGGATACAGATCAGGATCTGCTGCACCTTCAGGAAACCCTTCGAAAACAATAAGAAGATCAGCACTGAGCCACTTGATAATACTGAGCCCACCAAAAATTTAAAGGCTCTACGCCCATTACATGAGATTACTTGCTACAACTGTAATCATAAAGGGCATTATGCTTCTAGATGCCATCAGCGCAGTGTCAATGTAGTCCTTCTGGATAGCGCACAGAAGGAGGGTAAAGAACTGGCACAATAGAAATGGACGCTCTATTGTGCCAGTAACACCAGTTCCACCTGTCCAACAAGAGCATGCTGACTTCTAAGTCCTTGATTATTAATGTGATGAATCTTATTATAGTAGTTAATGAAGACTTTACAAACGTACATGTGGTGACTCACTCTCAAAGTAAGGCCTTCATACCTGAAGCCTCTAAGTAGTTAAAAAACTACCTGTGCAATAAATAATTGAATATCCTGGCGGAAGGGCCAAGAATTTCAGCAGACACTTCAAGCTTGAAGTTGGTTAATGTAGCTATGCCAATTGACACATCCATCAATGAATGTTCTAAAATTGAAAATACCTTGAAGCACACTATTATCTCTTTGGATTCTTTTAATATCCTCTTAGTAAACTCTATTGATTTTATTACTTTGAGTGCACTTATGTTGATATTCTAGTCAACAAAATCATGGTTATACCTATTGTCAATAGAAGATCACCAATAAACATTGTCTCCACTATTCTGGGCAAGAAGTTATAAATTGTCCCAACATTGACCACAATCAGGAAATGGGACAGCGGGCCCCAACAGCAATGAGAGTGAAGGATCTTACAGTGCCCTGCCACTGTTGTTCAGAGCTCTGATAGTAGCTGCATCTGCAATGGTGTTCCCCAATGCCAGTTATGACGTATTAATTGAAACTAGTTGTAAATGATTTATGAGATCTCATGCGACTTTAAAACATCTTGACAATTTTTGGACAATAACTCCCTATCTACTATTGTCATGCCAATATAAAGTCTACTAAATATCACAGAAAGTTCAAAAATAAATCTAATGCTGATGGGATAATACGAGTAGGATACTTTCAGTGGGGAAACTGAAGCTTCCCCATGCTGACTGCCATAAATGAAAGTTGAGGAATACCTCTTTACAAGTGAATAAAGATGCAACAATGGCTCCAGGCCATCAACTGGTTTAGGGACTTGGACTACGCTAGACATTCCAGATGGACTATATGGGAGGTTATACCACCTTGAAATTATTCTCAAGTGGAACTTAGTGTAGCGCTAGGAATACTTATACCATGGCATGGGGAAATTGATTTCCTATCAGCAAATTTGACAGGCCAAAATATCAAGGCCAACAAATATCAAGTGGTCATACTTAGACACTTAATTCTGAGGGATGGATTAAAACTATCTAACAAATTTGGTGATTTATCTGAGATTGGGTTATCAACTGAGTGCATTGGGGCACATGCTGTAACTCACCAAGAGTCATTTACTTGATTATCAGAACAACAGAAGGATGAAGCTCTGGAATTGTTTGAACAATACTCTGAAATTTTCGCTTAGGATGACCAGGATTTAGGCTTGCAAAAGGAGTACAGCATTTCTTTGACACTGGAGACCATGAGCCTATTAGAATGAGGCAAATCTGGTATTCCTGGGATAGTGACAAAGTAGTTGGAGAAGATTAGACAAGTTCTTGAAAAGTGGAATGATTTTGTCCTTGAAAAGCCCATGGGCAAGCCCAGTTCTGATTGTGAAGCTAAAAGATGGCAGCAATTAAGTTGTAAATGATTATCATTGCCTCATGGCTTTATGAAAAAGGACTCATACCCACTGCCCAGAATTGATGACACCTTGGACCGTCTAGGAGGGATGAAGTATTTTACCATGATGGACCTTATCTCTGGATACTGGAAAATCAAACTGCCCTAAGAGGAGCAGGAAAAGTGCGCAATAACTGCACAAGAGCTAATAAACTGACGTGCATGCCACAGGGGCTGTGAAATGTGATAGCGACCTTTCAGTGCGCAATGGACACAATTTTGGGGGATTTTAAATTATCCCGCATACTGATGTACCTGGATGATATCAATGTCTTCTCAAGGACGTTTTCTGAACATCTAGATAACCTCAAACAAGTGTTTAAACAGCTTTTGAAAGCCAATATGAATATAAAGCAAAGAAAATGATAATACTTTAAAAAACAAAAGGATCCTCTCAGGTTTGACATTGATCCCAAAGGCTTGCAGCCTCAACCTCAAAAGGTGGAGGCGATAAACAACATGAAAGCTATAGCAATAATGAGAATTTATTCAAGAATTTTTAGGCATGATACTATTGAAGATTTATAGAACGTTTTGCGAGGATTGATGAGCCCTTATTCTATTTGCTACAAGGAGGAGTTCATTTTTGCTGGGCAGCTGAATGTCAGAAAGCCTTTGAGGCATTAAGACCACACTGGGCATGGTGCCTGTCCTCTGATAATTGTATTTCAGCAGTCCATTCATTGTACAAACTGACGCTTCGTTAACCATGATTGGAGGTGTGTTATTCCAAGTTGGGGATGATGGGGAGAAGCATCCGATCACTTATTGCAGCAGGACGCTGAATAAGCATGAGCGTAATATATGGTGACCAAACAAGAGTGTTTGGCTGTGATCTATGCTTGTAAGCAATTTTAGGTTTACATTCATGGCAACAAGTTTCAAGTAGTGATTGGTTACAGATCATTATGCTGGCTATACAACCTCTAGGAGCCTGAGGAACGTTTAGCTCTCTGGGCTTTGAGATTACATGCGTATGACTATAAAATTATTTTTTAGTACTAAATGGTCACTATAAAATTATTCATAGAGATAGAGCGGCCTATCAAAAAGCAGATATACAATTGCGACTTTCTATTGTGGCCATCCTGAGAAGTTTAGCTGAGGAGCTCACTGAAAGAATAAAAAAATCAAAAGTACAAGGATGATCCACTTGAAGTAAATAAGGCGATTGAAAAACATTGACTGACACAAAATATCAGAATGGAGTATTTCACAAACTCAATCTTGCTAGGCGGCAAAGAAATTTTCTGAAACCTTCCAAATGAATGGATATCATTACTCAGGCTCACAAGGACATTGGGCACAGAGGATTGACCAAAATGCTGGGATTAATTTGATCTAATTATTATTAGGATTCTATGTGATTCAATATCCAAGATGTAAAAAATGCTATTCATGCCAAATTGTAAAACCCATTAAGTCTAATTTGAAATAATGATAGTTAAAACCCAACTGGGCTTGGCATATGATGTTAATTGATGTTGTCTGCCTTTTATTATGAATAGCTATGGCAACAAATACATAATTGTTGATATCAAGTTTCTGATAAAATGGGTGAAAGCGAAATAAATTTGAGAGGTCAGAGTCTTGATTTCTGATAAGTAATTATGGATTGTATTATTTACAAGCACAGATGCCCCAGAAGATCTTGTAGAATAACAGCGCGAATTTTAATGTCTATATTGTGCAATACTTGAAAGAGTTGATGTCCATTAAAGGAGCGTTGTCAACACTGTACCATCTGGAGACTAATGGTATGATAGAAAAGAGTGGATGGAACCCTAGTTGGCATATTGCGCAAAAAGCAGACATAGCTTCTTCATAATGGGATATCTTCATTAGCACTATGGTGTTTGCATATAGTATTGTACATCACAGCAGCATGGGATGCTCTCTGTTTCAACTTCAGTATGGTAGACAGCCAGCTCTACCTCTGTTATTATATTCTACACTCAATCTGACTGAGGCAAATGGCCTTATGAAATATGTTGAGCAGTTGGCATAGACCTTAATTAAGTTGCAATCTGAGGCTTATCAGAACGTTATTAGCCAAAGCACAAGCCAGAAGAGCTATGACAACTCTAAATGAGGTGCTATGTCTAAGATTCAGGAAGTATACTTAGTATTAGAATGTGACACTCATCCTGCAGGCTGCGCGCACAAGTTGGGCTCACTTTAAAAAATCTACTTATTATATTGGAAAAATTGTCAAGATGTATATACCATTAAGGATTAAGACGTTTGGGTTGTGAATCAAGTCCACGCTAAGTTCCTTCATCCATATCATAAAGAATAAAGTTTTATATATATATAAATATAAAAGAAAAAAGAGAGAAAAAAGAAAAACATTATAAAAATATGAAAAATCAGTAAGAAAAATAGGTGATGGAAAACAATAAAAAATGAAAAGAATTGTACACATGAAATAAAGAAAAAACTTTAACAATTAAAGAATTATACTTCAGTTCATAAATTCTGAAGCCTCGTCGCCACTGGGGTTGAATGACCCTTATTTTGGAGGGGGAGGAGAGTGAGATCAAATATGGGTAGCCTGTGGAAGAATGGCCAGAGGGGAAATCCAAACCTCATATAAATCCTAAATGTCAAGGCCCTTTCAGAGATGTGCCATATTTTAAAGGTTTGGAATCAGGCACGCTGGTTTGATCAACTAATGAAAGGCCATCAATCCAATGGAAACAACCATTAAGAGGGACTTTGAAAAAGGGGAGAGAGGTTAGACTCTGGGGAGAAAGCCACAAAAAGAAAGATGCAATCAGTGAGAAGGCTTTTGAAACAAGGGTACACCAGGGAAGGAACACTTTCACATGAAACATTTGTGAACATGCCTCATCTAAGACTCTGTGCATATCAGGCACAGTCTCAGTGGAAAGAGTTGAAAGCAGGAAGCAATTTCATGTGATCATTAAAGCCATCTGAGGGATATATCTTTCAGGAAGCCTTTTTGCTAGGCTTTTATAAAGAGAGCAGTAGATTAGAAGGATGCGGCAATCTTTTAAAACATGACTCATAAGACCCAATGGGACATGCATATTAGTGTAAGTTGTCGTGGGAGCGCACTAGAGTATAGCTACAGTGTTATCAAAGCGATGAGCCTGATTAGCTTCTAAAAATCAAATGGGCGACCCCAGGCTTTAAGGCAAGTGTGGAGGACAAGTAGTCTTCCACAAGTTCAGTCATCAAATTGAGTGCAAAACCTAAAAAGTCACACTGCCCGCGCAAAGGGAAGAAATAAGGCTAGTAGAAGGGAAGAATTGAAATATCAAGAAAAGGAATTAAGGAAGGAGATCACCTTCTGAAGTGAATTGGTGACAAATTAAAATTACTTTAGTTTGATTGGCCTCAGGAGTAAGAAGAATATTTGAGGATTTTGGGAAAGCATCAAATTTGAACCATTGGGATGTTTGTTTTATAGAACTTAAAGCAAAGGAGGGCAGTTCAGGTTTGCTTAGGATTGCTGGAGTCGCAGCAGGCCTGGAAGTTGAACTTTCAATAACTGTCAAATCATAGCTGGTTGAACCAGCCTGAGAAACTGAAAGAAAAATGCCTGAATCAACAATAACCCGCTGCATTGAAGAGCTGAGTTTTGAGAAGACATTTTAATTGAGGCTGAGAGGCTATTAATGTAGCGCTCATATTTTGAAGATTGTAAAAATAGGACTGTTAGATTTTGATGGTTGACTCAAAAATAAACCCTTTGAGAAAACCATCAATGCTAATAGATTACTTCCATTGATGGATCCTTTAATCCTCCCAATTCATCTGCATAATCTGATAAATCAGATTCACCTCATAACTGCTCTAATTGCATCTGAGGTGCTCGATTATTGTAGCTAATGATAGCTATGATATTATTATGTTATGGCTGATTATGGGTACACTTGGGTGTAAAGTGGTCCCACGGCATTAAATAAATTACACCTCCTAAATTAGTGCATTAATCTTAATGCACTAAGGCGGAAGTTGGGTTCAATTAATGAAATTGATAATTAAGCACTTAAACATAGACATCCCAATTATGGGCATACTTAGTGCTATTGAGAGGCCTGCCAATGTCCCAAATTGGGGTGCATCATTTTTTATGATCATATATTTTTTATTCCCCATTTATTGTTAGACATCAAGTTTTGACATAGCTCTAATTGGGAAGATTTTGATGGTGAGTTAAAACCCAAAGTTGTCCCAATTATGAGAGTAAAATTACCTCCAATCAGGCTGAAATGATTTTTATTTCTAGTCAATTCATGGGCCAAATTGAATTGGGGATTTTTTCATAATTATTGCCATGATTAGCAGAGGATTGGCATAATATGAATGAACTCATTTAATAGATGAGTTTGGCCAGGAGATGCCCAAGAGGTATATAATACCAGTGCCTGGCTGATTAAAAAACATCAATTGAATCAATTGATCATCATTTACTAGTTTATTGATCATTAATAACTACTGTCACTTAGTTTATTAATTATTATCCATCTGTCATCTGTTGGATATTTGTATCTGTTGCCATTACATCTATATTAGATAGCTGTGTGTGTTTATTCTTCCCAAAAAGAAGTACATAGTTGCCTGCTGGAGAAGTAGTCCCAATTATAGAGGAATAATTTCCTGATTTTGTATAAAGACAGAAGGTCTTGTATTTATTGGTGCCAGTAGACTTAAGAACGGTGAACATACCAGAGCTACTTGGCTATTATTGAGGATTATTGGAGAATCTACTTCCCAATTACAAGCAGGAGTTTCATTTGAAAAGCGAGTTTATATCCTTGATTTCACTTTTAAGTTATTTTAGCTTGCACCATCAGCTAAAAACTTAACAAGGACATTGTTACCAAGTAAGAAGGATACCTTCCGCTTTTATCCAGTCAAGGCGGGGAAGGATTGAGTGGATGACTGGATCTAAATTGTTGGGTAATTTGATAGGGGAAATAATAATATTAGCTTATTACTAATCTATTAAGTATCATATCAAAAATATCAGTGATTAAGGACTGAAAGTATCCTAAGTACATTAAAAACTTGGGAGTTGCAGCCTAGATGTTCCACTTAATAGTATTTGACTTGATAACACGGGCTCAGGGGCTTTTGTGGTTAAGTCAGACTTAATAATAGTTGACTTAATGACACAGGATCGTGGTATTTGTTGGCCTATGTCAAAATTAGTTTTTTATATCGATTGTTTTTATGATCAAATTACTTGCTAATTAGTGGTATGAACTGCCTTGGTATGTGCTACTGTTGAACAAGAGGGATGAAGGTTTAGCTATTCTCAAACGCATCAGAGGAAACGCTGCATTGAAATAATCTTCAGTAAGACACTGTCCATGATGATGAGCTGAGTTACAGCGGGACGCCTAATAGTTTGCAAACCTCTGAAGCTCTTCAATATTTATCTGCTGGTTAATTGGCTATGTGAGGCGAGGTGTCATGGAAAAGGTGTGATTACATTAGACCATATAAATTATCTCTAAATTTACAAATAAAAATAGTCTTATAGTCCTATAATTGTTTGATAGTTTATTATACAGATTTGTTGTATTTGATAATTTTTATCATTATTATGTCAAGAGACTAATTGTGATCAAGAAAACAGGACAGAAGAGCCGTTATACAAGTAAACGACAGGTGAGTACCGCCTTGAAGTGTTATCCATAAGGAGTTTATATCATAATCACTATTGCCAGCTGGTCTATTGTCTCCATACAATAGGCGTTTATAACTCTGATTTATATTAGAAGAACTATACTATCTGAAGTATGACAAGTATTCAACAGTGGCCTTATTATTTGTGCCAATTCTTGTAGCCACAAGCTCCTTCTTGTGATGGTTATCTGAACACTGGATGTTCAGGGGCCCATTCATCCTTCCCCGTTTCTGGGTTATGGGCCATTTTACCTTCTTCTGAAATTTCTTTATTAGTAAAATTTAGTAACCCTCCTTCTCAACTTCAGGTTTAAGTTATGGTAGTCCTATGATTCGCCTTACATCAGATTTTTGAGTGACTCTCAAAATTGGATGATTTCCTGATTTAGTGATATTCATCTTTGTGCCTCAAACGCTCTTGTCATGGTAATTTGGTCAGCTCATCATTGTTTCATAGGCGGAATAAAAGTTATTTTGGCCTCCTGAAGGTTTAAAAGGGGCTGATTTTTATGCTGAATTTTAACAATGTTATCATCTTCATAGTTTAAATACTCTGGCTCATCAAGGAGAAAATTATTTTGCATGACATAATTCTTCCCTTGTCAAAAATTTCTTTGCTTGAATGAATCCTAAAGGGGGAAAATTCACTACCATCCGCGGTGGGGTGGTCACCTGTACTTCCACTGACTTGGGGATAAACTATTCCATTGGTCGAGGGATGATCTCCTAAACCATTAGAAGCCTCATCCATGGCACTTCCGCTTCCAAGAAAAAAAAAACCTGAAAAATGATCTAAGATGATAGGCATGTACTCCATTGATTACAATGTTCATATCACCATCCCAGATGGAGTATCTATAAATCTCTTCGTTAAGACAGTGGCAGACCCAGTCCAAATGACCTGTAATTTCTATGCTTGTGTTCCAGAAGGTGATAAAACAAAACCTTGTCTTCTAGGCTAAACTCACTTAGACTAGTGCATATCTAACTACCCATTAGCTTTGAGTGATAACTGCTTCAATGTTGTTTGAAGCCATTAACTGACTTCTTATAAGTTCATCAGCTAACTCCTAATGGTAGTTTCCAGGTGGCAGTTTCTTTTGGTCCGCTTAGATGATTGGTGCCACAAGGTTTGGCAGAGCTGCCTCTCTCCCATACAGTACTTTGAAAGAGGACATCCTAATCACTCAGTGGTGACTCAAATGGTAAGCCAACAATTATGAGTGCAGTAAATGATCCCAATTTGACTTGTAATTGAAACTTTTTCTTCAAGATCCCTCCTAAGATTCCATTCACTTTCTTAAAGCTTCCATTTGATGATGGAGTGTAGGGTGTAGTGAACTGCTGCTTCACAACCACTAATCCATCAGATTTCTCACCAAGTCCAAAAAATGCTCTTCCCTTTCTCTGACATTAAAACTTGAGGGCAATCGTGCCTCATAATAAAGTTATTGACAAGAACAGACGTTGGAGTTCTTAGTGTATGTCTTTACTGTGGAGTCCTTGACTCAGTTGGTGAAGTGGTCAATTGCAACTAAGATAAACTTGGATCCGCTGGAGGCAGTTAATAAGGGTCCCACCACATCAATTGAGACAATACGAAGAGCGGTGTGGGGGGATTAGCTTGAGCTCAAATTGCTTCACCAGTAGGTGGAAACTCGCACAATGTATTTATACCTCCAACGCTTGTTGCACTTCGTCTGACATGTATTCTCAATAGAACCTCTCTTTCCAGGTATGACAGCATTTTTAAAAACCTTCATGGCCCACATGCTTATGAGCCTCCATCACTAACGCCATGCGGTCACTATACTGGATATGTTGGTACCACTTTTTTTGAATCTTCATTTGTAGATTTTCATTGACACGCCAGTGTCTTTGAAACATCTTCTCAATACGCTCTTAACTTCTTCTGTTTCATCCTTACAGGCCTCTTCTTGTAGCCCAATTACGTCATAAAGGCAATCACTCTCTCTGGTGCTTACAAATGGAGCATCAGTGATCTCAATCAGCCATCCACGTTGAGGTGTGTATCTCATGCTTGATGTATGATTTAAAAATTATATACTTAAAGGAGTACAGCCCAACGGGAAAGGCGCCCACCAGAATCATATATATCTCAACCAGTGGTGCAATGCATGATCCATGACTACCTTAAAATGTATTCATTGCAAATAAGGTCTAAAATGGTTGACCGCTCTGATCCCAATCAAATAATTTTTCTTGTTGACTGTATAGTTCTTCTCTGCTTTGTTAAAAATTTGAGAAGTATTCAATATGGTGATCCATCCTGTCTTCATCCAACTGTGCCGAGATCACTTCAAGTATTACGTTACTGGTGTTGGAATATAGGTAGATTTTTTTTGTTAAAGTCAGGATAGGCCAAGATTGGCGGCTCAACAAACATGACTTTAACTTCAAAAAGCCTGCTCCTGTTCCAGGCATCACTCAAACATTTGTTTCCTTAGTGATCAGGTATATGAGAGGCGCTGCCAAGTCCACAAAATGGTAGCTGAAGTGCTATTAGTATTCCACTATTCTGAGGAACCGTTGAATATACTTTATGCTGCTTGGTGGCTCCAATGCCACAATGGCGATTACCTTCCGATCTTAAGTATTAATCCTGCTAGGGCTAATCTTGTGCTCTATGAGCTCTGGCTGTCTTTTTAGAAAGGTAAACTTGCTTCATTTCAACTTCAGATTAGAGACACGCTGTTATATAAAGACCCTTTGGAGGTGCTGAAGATGCTCTTGAAACGTTTGGATCAACACAGTGACGTTGTCAAGATATAAACCGCAATCAATAACTTGAGACCGCAAAAAGTAATCCATCATGCGCTGGAAGGTAGCAGGGGCGTTTCAGAGCCTCTGCAGCATCCTTGTGGGCTCAAACACCCCCTGGTTACATATCATGGCGCATTTCTCCTGATCTTAAGGAGAGAGCTCCATCTGCCATTAGCCACTGGTCAATCCCTTGCCAAAAAGTATTTTTAGCTTCCCAGGCATTCCAAAGTTTCATCAATGTGTAATAGCAGATATTAGTCCTTCTTGTTGTCTTTTTTAGGTGATGGTAGTCTATGACTACTCTATAAATCCATCCTTTTTGCACACCAGCAACAAAGTAGATCCCCATGGCATCTTCAACAATCTAATAAGCCCTTCTTTGTTCAATTAGTTGAGACATTGCTTGAAAACTGTATTTTATGGCTTTGGATGGCGATATGGTTTAGATTTTAATGGTATAGGAGACCTGGTAGCCATTTTATGAACCTTGACCTTACGTAGGCCATAATCATTGGATCCAGCATTGAAGATGTCAAAAAACTCATCCAACAGCCCATCGAGCTCCTTCTTCTATCTAGGAGTCACGATATAAACCTGAGCTCATAGAATCCCCTACTGCATGGACAGATTCAATCTCAGGGCAACTGGTCAGTCGGACCAGTGCTATAACTTGTCCTATTTCAACCCTGATTTGTTATGTAGTAATGTTTCCAAACATGATGTTCAACTCTCTAAGGTAGGTGGTTCATAGAATCCTGGTAGTACTATAGGTTCTTGCTCATAGATTTGCATTGCAACTGTATACTTCTAATATGATATTAGGCAGAATCTTTACACTAATTGTTAGGATCTTCTTCGTTGATTCCTTTTAAAATTTCTATGGTTTTGCTAGAGCTCAGTGGAAGACCTTCCTATTCACTAAAGGTAGGCGGTAGCTGCTTACACCTTTCTCATTCAAGGTGTAGTGTATGAGTTATATAGATTGTTCCACGTCAACCAAGCACATACGTTGTTTCCGCAGTTTGATGTCTTTGTTCTTAAACACCAGTGGAAGTTGGTAGCTCAAAAAGAGTAACAGTGCTAGTGGTGAATTCATCTTTGCCCTCAAACTCTAAAAGAAACTGCGTCCTGAACAAGAAATTATAGTGGTTCTTGTCCAAAACCACCTCCAGTGCTATCAGGACCATGCGCCCAAAGAGTAAGAGTAACGCGGAATGATCTTTTAGAATGCGTGTAACATCTTATCCCGTGGTGCAGTGATTAACGTTATAACCAATAGAAAACATACTTCAGTTTCTTGACGAGTTTATACGAGATGATGTTAAGTGGAGCCCCAGTTTCCAGTATTGCCAAAACGCGCACCTTTTAGATGATTACTTTCATTTTCTTTATACTTTTTCCAAAAGAGATTTCCATGGTCAGCACATCAGAAGAAGATTCGTCAAAATTTATAAGGGCAGCAGTGCTCATATTAGCTTTGACAGTATCCTCACTGTTATAATTTTGGCAGAATCTCAGAGATAAGCCAAGCGGTTTTTCTGCACAGGGTCATGCCCACTGAGAAATAGGACTAACAATATGAAGATTGTCATCACCAAACAACTTAATAAACTTTTATTAAATGTGTAGCAACTGCCCTGATGACACTTCTTTATTCAGTAATATTTTCAGCGGATCCTCATTGATCCACTTGCTCTCTATTAAATACAAGTCTCTCGTTTTAATCTTCTCATCTCACTTAAATATTAGTGATTTCAGGTACTATCAACCCTTTTGCTTAGAAAATTCATTTCCTCCATATTTTATATGGTTCTGGCAGAAGATACCACTTATTAAGTTCATGACTGCCTTAGTTCAAGGCAATTTCCCAATTATTTGTCTTGCATTGACATCACCTAATTTGGAGGCAATCCACTAAATAGTCATTCAAGGTTGGTATCATCCTATTGCCTTATGTCAAGTAATCACATTTATATTCTATATGACTTGGTTTGGTTGATATTCACCCATTCCGCCATAATGACTTAGAGCTTATTGTCCAGTTTTATCAGAATCTCAACATTACCACCTCTTAATTGGGTGATAAGCTCCTATTGGTTATATGACCAAAGGAACTTTGCATGCACTCAGTTAGTAATCCAACTGCTCATAGGGTCCTTGATAGTATAGGCATCAACGCCTGTTTTCTCGATTACTTCAAATGGACCAACCCAGATGTTGGCCAATTTGTGATTCCACCCAAACCCGTGTTGGTCATGAGATAAAAACCATATCCCCATCCTTGAACTGTGCTAGCCCACTACAGCATCTCTGATTTGCAGCCTGGATTTTCACCTTCTTGACTAAGGTGAATGAGTATGTTTTGGTTTGCAGCTTGATTAACATATTGGCTAGGTTAGTCAAATAATGTTGGGGGTCCATTCTGTTGGTATCTTCAATGCAGGCGTAGATCAGCGCTGGAAGAGCAGGGTGTCATCCACATAGCAGTTAAAGGGGCTCTTCCCCCATGGCGGAATGGTAGCTGATTTTATAAGTGAAAATGACAGTGGAAAGGAAGGCTCCAATCAGAAGGTTGATCCATTACCAACTTCTGGTGTATGTTCACCAAAGTTCCATTAACTCGCTCAACCATACCATTAGTCTCATGGTGATATGGGTTCATTAGAACTCCGTGGATGGCCATAAATTCTGTGAGCTTGGGTAATGTGAGAGGTGAAGTTAGTTTCATTGTCAGTAAGGATGTACTAAGGACAAACTATGTTGCTGAATTATACATTTCATCACAAACTTGGCCACTATGACCACCACCAAATCCCGTATTGCCCTGGCTTCAACCCACCTATTTAAGTGGTCAATAACCATCATTATGTACTTGGACTAGTTAGCTCCCGTTGGAATAGGGCCAATGACATCAAGGGAAACTGTATGCTAAGCAAAATGGGGTTTTACTAACTGATGGAAAGTCTTCTGGCAGAGCGGCTTTCCCACTTGGCACTGGTGGCAGCAGAAAATGGTTTCAAGCACTTTGAAGTTCATGCTTCCCCTAATAATACTGAGGGCGCAAAATTTTCATTGTCTTGCACACTCCCCTCATGTCCAACTGCCTTATGCGCACTCATGATAATGCTAGACCATGCTGAGGGTCGTGGGAATTTCACCATCAAGTCTCCAATCCATTTGTACAACTCCCCACTATGCTGGAAGGTGTTAGTTCACATTTCATTCAATGCCTTTATGACTTGAAACGGCTCATCATTGTAGTTTCTGCTGAGCATTTTATCTCAGATTATGTCACTCAGATCCGCTGTAACTGCAATCGTCTGTAGCCTTGATAATCAATCAGCATTCTGGTGTTTTGATTCAGGTCAGTGGAGGATCTCGAAGTCATAAGCCTGCAGTTTAAGGGACCATTGGGCTAGGCGCCCTTCAGGCTCTTTTAAAATTCTTCAACCAGCATAACGAAGCATGATCTGTTACTACATAAACTTCACCCCATGAAAATAAACCCAAAATTGCTTATACATGTAGATCACCACCAAGCAATTCTGCTCAGTCATGGTATAATTGCGTTCATGGCTGTTCAGGATATGATTGCAGTATGCGACGGGGTGCTCCTCTCCCTCAAATCTTTTTGAGATAGGGTGGTCCCTACAGCAGAAAAGGACGCAATTATTTGAACGATCAACTCTTTATTAAAGTTTGGATAGCGCAGCATGGCGCACTGATTAGTGCCATCCAAAGTTTACTGAAAGAGCATTGTCAGCATTCCATCCATTCAAACGTGGAATCCTTCATTAATAACTCAAACAGTGGACATCCAATACAACTAAATTTGGGTATAAAGCGGCATTAATAGCTGAACATCCCTAAAAATACTTGTATATCACATTTACTGTTTGGCATAGTCATCTTTTGGATAGCCTCCACCTTGGCTAGTTGAGGCTTCAGCCTGGTCGCATCTACTATAAACCCTAGGTACTCCTACTAGTCTTTGAAGAAGTTACATTTTCAAGGCTTGATTTTGATGTTGGCCTCTGTAAACCGGCGGAAGACCTTCTTCATATTGGCAAGCTTCTCAGAGAACACTCAGGAAAAGACATTGATATAGTCGAGGTATGAGGACACATGACAGCTTCAGGTCACTGAGAATGGTTTACATGGCCCAGTGGAACGTAGCAAGGGCATTAAAAAGCCCTTGTGGCATATGGGTTGGCTGAAAAAGACCATTGAATGTGATAATGGCGCATTTTTCCTGTTCTGCCTATGGTAACTCAATCTGCCAATAACATGATATCAAATCCATTGATGAGAAGTAACAATCTCCGCCTAATTGATCCAGCGCATCATCGATCCACAGCAAAGTATATGAGTACTTCTTATTAATAGTGTTAAGCTTCTGGTATTCTATTACCACCCAGTTGGTACTGTCCTTCTTTTTTACAATTAGGACGGGTGAAGCCCACAGATTATTTGAAGGTTTGAGCATCCCTTGCTCCAGTAGCTTTTTAACCTCCTCTATCACTACTTCCTCAGCTGCCCTCAATCAGTAAATTGGCCGCGAAATGATGGGAATATGATCACTAGTGTTTAACTGATGAATTACCCCCCATGAGCATCCTAAATCATGGTTGTCAACGTTGAAAATCTCCTTATATTTTTGGAATAAAACTATTTTCAATCCTTCTGTGCTTCTGATAACATCATTAAATCATCATGTGGTACCACAGTCATTAAGCTGGGCTGTGGTTCAACAGGTAGACTGAATTTTTCCAATGACCCAAACTTGTGACCTTGAAGGACCTTGTTCAACAGGGATCAAATGTAAATATGCCACAATTTGTTGTCAGTGAAACTATAATGGTTCATATTGTATGTTTGCTAGTAAAAACTTGATCTCCCCGTGTCCTAGGAGTATAATGCCTGGAGCCACGTGGGGCTCAAACTACAATTGCCAATAAGGCCCAATACTTTCCCCACAGAGTCCGTTTGGCAACTTCTACCTCCAATTTGGTGTTCACTATTACTTGGTGACCAGAGAGGATAGATATAGGCCCGGCAGCTCTGAGAGGCAGCCCCTGGTAATTATTTTTCTGGGTAAGGGACTAGATCTTTTTTAATTGATGATAGTGCACTGGAATCACTCTATCACTATAGGAAAGGTTGGTATGCCCATATGCACCAAGTCCTTTAGCACTCCGCTGGAGGTAAATTAAAATGGGATACATTGTCCCAAAAGTTTGAACGTCTTCTCTTTCATATCAACAACAGCACCATAGTGTCACATAAAAGCGGTTCCTTTCAAAATGTCATAATTATCATTTGGCAACGCTATTTCTGGGGCTACAATGATAATCAACCCAAATTGCAATGGAAGCGCACTGTATGCTCCCTCAGAGACCGTGTTTTCTGCTCCAGCGGTTCAATACACCATCTGATGTTCCAAATCAGGTTTTAATGTCAACTTAGCCACTAACTTAGTGGAAACTGTTAAGTGGAGCACATGTATCTATTATAGCGCAGACTTGGGCTTTTTCTACAGCAATTTCACAGTACGTAATTCTGAATATGATGAACCTTGACTGGTTAATGCATGGACATTTAAAGAATCCCTGTTCCCAAGGAAACTTACAATCCTCTCCTCAGATTTGGGGTATTCTTTGATGATAGGGTTGCCCAGAAGAGCAACAGGTACTCCTTGCAAGGATGGTGCATCTGGGGGATGGGTTCAACTTGTCAGTGGAAACTTGGTCAAGCATTTGACAAGCGTATGGCGTGGGCTGCATATGAGATCCTTCTTCCGCCGCAGCTTTGGCTCGAGCTCATTTAAAATTATTCACTCCTCCACCTGGCTGCTGATATAGGAACGCATCATTGTACTGGGGGACATCCGCTTTATATACTTTAATGGGTTCAGGTGGGACTTTTGGGTTTGCAATAGCGGAAGTAGAGAGTCATATCTCTACTCTGCTCTGACTTTTCCCTGTTGGTACTGTTCCTGCTGTATGAGATGGACCTGACAATTGGGGCAACCTTGTGACAGGTGCCCAGAGCGACCACATTAAAAACAATTAACCCTGTAGGACCTGCGTCTTTGATTATTGTAATATAAGCCTTGTTGATAATTTGATTGTGGGAGATTGGAGAAATTATGCTCAGTTCAATAATTAGGATATTGTCAATAAGCAGGTCCAAGGCAGAAGTTGAACTTCTGTGGGTAACTTGGCATAATCTGAACAGGTAGTCCAAATTCTCCCAAACAAAAAGGTCCGGCAGTCATGGCAGTATGTTTCTGGTATGTAAAGGGTAGAGGGAAGTTTACAGATAGATGGCCCAAAAACTGAACAACTTTAAGCAGGGGCACGTAATAATCCAAAGTTGGTGTCATAACATTGTAAAGCTCATGGTATGTCTTTACTTCAGAGGTCATCAAAATTCACACATCAGATTCAGATAAAGTCCTTGCCTCAATTAGCATGTGGGTTTATGCCATAAATTGATCAGCAAACGTGGTGAGGGTCTCATTATGCTGGAATCCAATGGTCCAGAACTCAGCCTTCCGCTGTGACATCTTCACAGTATCCCCAAACAACCGCAGCACAGTATCCTTCACTTTTTGGTAAGTAACATAACTGTTTAGAAGATAACAGGTGACTTGATCAGCACTTCCAACATCCAAGGTGGATATTAACTGTTTCACTTTTCGCCAATATAAGGCTACCTCCATTGAAAACTTGACACGCTTAAAGAACCCATGAATATTTCCATTGCGATTATACAGAGGCAGCTTATCACTAAAAACTTCCCAAAGGAGCTCATCCTTCCTTTTGAGCACAGCATCCAAGGCAAGTTTGAGCTCTACATTTTTGACTGGTGTAGCATGTTGTGAATCTCCCGTCAAAAAGGCTTGATGCAATATGTCCAGCAACTGGAATTTTATTTTTTTTCTTTGTGATTGATCAATGGGCCCCCTGTTGTGAGCACCACTATTATAATCTCAGTGGAATATCAGAGATATGCCAAGGGGTTTTCTTCACAGGTTTATGCCCACTGAGCAATAGGACCAACGATATGAAGATTGTCATCACCAAACAACTTAATAAACTTTTAATATGTATGAAGCAACGCCCTGATGACACTTCCTTATTCAGATTAACAATTCAGCGGATCCTCATTGATCCACTCGCTCTCTTCTACTAACAACCTCTCATTTTAATCTTCTCATCTCACTTATATAGTAGTGACTTCAATCAATACTGGCCCTTTTGCTTAGACTATTAATTTCCGCTGTATTTTCATTGGTTCCAGCAGCAGCTATTACTCAAAAAATTCACGATTGCTTTAATTTGAGGCGATTTCCCAATTATTTTTTCATGTTGACATTGCCCAATTGCCTGATTTGGAGGTGATCCACTAATAAATATTCAAGGTTCAGTATTTTCCTATCACCTTATGTCAAGGTGATCACGTTAGTATTATATACAACTTAGTTTGGCCAATTCTTTCCTATTCTGCCATAAAGACTTAGGGCTTATCATCTAGTCATATTCGAATCTCAACACTTGCCATCTGATGCCAAATTCTTATAGGTAGCCATAACTAACTGCTCTCCTTCTTCAATTAAATTGATGACCTGGTTAGGCTAATTTTCTTGCGCAAAATAGGTATTGCTCAATGTAGATCTGTTAGTGCCGTGGACTCTCAATCTAGCAGGCACATCCACTGCACTAGATGCCCCTAACACATGGTATCCTGCACTAGCCAAATCATCATCTTCGTGATCATCTTCACCCTCAGTGTGGAGTTCCACCCAGTTTACTGCGTCGGTTTTTACCTCTTTAGGGGTTTTATCCTTCTTTTCTGCGATGAGTAACACACAAGATTGGTAAAAGTGCACAGGTTGATGACACTTATTGCAGGTAAACTCTCAACAATCAAGCATTCAGGAAGTTTGAAACTCTTTACTTTTGATTTGTCACCCTTATCATTAGTGACATTAACGGCCTTATTAACTCGTTTAGGTGGAGGTGTTGGTCCCATTGCCTTATATTCATCTTTATGTGTCCCTTAAACATTGATCAATGCTTCCTTAAGCATCTTGAAATATGTTTTGCTCTTAACCACTAGAGTCATATGCATTTTCAAGTAAGATTCATCTCCAATGAACTAAGCAAAACGTTTTTATGGTAGGCAAATCTATAGCTCATATAGTTCACAATTGTTGAGCCTTGAGATAGTAGTAAGAGGCATAATTTGCAACTGACTCATTCTTAACCATTTTTTCAGGATGAACTCTTATTGATATTTTGGACTCTTTGTTAACTACTGAACTTTGAAAAGAGAATATCCTTCACTTTGGTCCTAGATAGTCCAGATTATAGGACCACACTAATGATCTCCTGAGCTTGCAACTCATACACCCTTACACGTGGTGAGCCTTCTGGCATTTTCTAGAAGCATCCATTCTGTTCTCATAAATCTGGAGGAAATATGAAATCACTAGTTTTCCAGGTGTATATATGGTTTTAAAGTACAACTTAAAGTTAGGATCCTCTTCAACAGGATTGGCGTGCATTGTGGCTGGTTGTGTAGCAGTTCTGACCAGTTACACTAAATTTTGTTGAGCGACCTAGGTGGGTTCCTCCAGTCAGGTTATAGGTTTCTAAAGGTAGGTTTGTGTATAGTACGCATTTGTGCCTTCAAGTCCTCTATACCCTTATCCATGGCAAACAGTATATTGTCATGCTGTTCCAAGCGTTCACCATACTCAAAGTGATGATGGATTCGCCATTATCTTTCTTAAGGAATACAAGTCTCTCCTCAAAGTTCTATAGTATAGATTCCAGTTTTTTAATAGGTGGGAGTCTCACAATAGGTAGTGAGGAAACTTTTCTCTTATGACAATCCATTTAACACGCTCAAGATCATTGCGTAGATCATGCACTTCTAATTAAAGGGTACAGTGTCTTGAACGGATTGTACCTCGTCCCTCACCAGGAGCTCATAGGAATCCTTTCTTTGATATAATTCCATATTCTTTTCATTGTTGAACTGATCATGAGAACTAACATGATCATCACTAGGGCCTGACGATGCCACCCCTGTAGTGAGCGCCACAGTCAGCTCGCTGACCTCAGCTCACTTAACATTTGAGGCTGACTTGCTGCTCAAGGGAACTACTTACGCAAATTATGCAACAGACAATCTTTGCTAAGGTCACAATTATCCTTACAGAGCAATTTTTGCTATGATGCTACCCCTTGTAGCATCAATTACTTTGGTAAATTGTTTGCGCCCATGACGAATCTCATGTTGACAATCTTAGACATGTTCATTTAATTGCCTTGTGACTCAATGGAAGCCAATCCAACCTTTATCTTTGCAGCTCAGTTACAAGATATCCGCAACGGCTAGTGTCCTGATCCAAAAAGAGCAGATCTCAGACTGATTACTTCAATCCTGTATATTTGGTTGATCCCAGACTGGATTCTGGCAATTAGTTCACTTAAACAACTATAAGTGGAATTGTAAGGATAAAACAGAGATTCTGTGAAAATGTTATTAAGATAGAAAGCAAAGTATTAGATACTTTAGGAATAATTCAAGATATAAAAATGAATGAAATATTGTAAAAAAATTGGGAATATGTGTTTCAATATGGAAGATTTAAGATTTCTATGTCAGACGTCTTCTGACTGCTGCTTTAGTGGGATCATACATTTGGGCCAATCCTGTAGCTGAGAGCTCCTTCTCACGGTGGTTATCTCTAAACCTGCATGTTCATGGTCCCATTCATCCTTCCCCTCTCCTAGGTTGTGGGCCATTGTGCATTCTTCTGATATTGCTATATAGTAAATTTGCTAACACCCTTAACAACTCCAGATTCAAAAAATTGCACTCCTACGATGCATCTCACATCAGATTTTCAAGTAACTCACAAATTTTTGTGTTTTTCTTAATTTGGTAATTTTATAACCAGAGCTAATATTTGAAAATTCGCCCAGATTCCTAACGCCCACATCCAAGCTGAACACCATGTTGTCAAACTCCTAAAGGCTATGCTCCAGGCCCAAATTGTCAGTGACAATCTCTTTTTTTTTTTTTTTTTAGTACTAGATGGTCCCAACCCAAGGGGGGGATTCATCGATGTTTCTAAAATTATTCAAGGTGGGTCGACCTTGGGACAAATATACCACACCGAGAATGTTTTCTAGCCAGTACAGGTTTCGAACTCAAAACCTGCACTAGGGGTGGAAGCAGTTTTACCCGCTCGGCTAACCACCCTTTTGTCAGTGACAATCTCAACAATTATCTATATCACCTTGACCCTCATCCTGTGGATGCCCCAACCCCCTTGCTCTCAGAATTGATCCGCCTCTTCAATGTTAAAGTCAAAAATAATAATTCTCCTGATACCTCTCCCCTTCTGCCATGGAGGGATAAGCGGTTCACCGCTGTTCCACCTGGTAGGTTGTTTTATATTTTTTTGTGTCTCGCCACTCATTTAGGGCGTTTGGTTTGTGTTTTCAGTTCATTTGTTTGATGTTTCTGTTTTGGTAATGTCCATCCCCTGGTCAGCTTACCTTAAATTAATTTCTTAATTTGATAATTTTTATTTCTGTTCCTCAAACGCTCTCATTGGAGTAATTCATCAGCTCATCATAATGTCACCGGTAGAATGCAAATTATTTTGGCCCCCAAAGGTATATAAGGGGTCAAGTTCCTACTTGGTTTCAGTGACTTTATCATCTTCTTAGACTAATGCCTCTGGCTCATCAGGGTATAAATATTTTGCAAGCCGTCATTCTGCACTTGTTGAAAGTTCCTTTTCTCGCCTAAATATAAAAGGGCTCATTTGCCCCATCACAGTGTGTTGGTCGCATGTACCTCCACCAGTTTGGGGTTAAATTCCAGTAATTCCACTGGTTGAGTATGATCTCTTTAACTGCTTGCAGTCTCATCCATGACACTTAGCTTGAAGTATACATTGTAAGCGTAAGGTCAGAAGTTGCATACAGATTTTATCACTGCTAGGCACTCAAACTTTGTAACCATGTAGTTGCGCTATGCTCTGGTTTATATCTTTGAGTAGAATTCTATAGGGTAATCTACTCCTTCTTTGTCCAACTGCGCTATGATAGCGCCCATGTCCACATTAATGACATTGGTATATATATAAAGGTCTTCTCAAAGTCTGTATACCATGATCAGGGCCTCTATTAGCTTCTGCTTGAGCTAGTTAAAGGATGTTCTTGCACAAATTATCAATTAACAGTACTCCTTTGTTAAGCATGTGAGTGTGGCTCAGTAAAGTCCAATAAGTTTGGCACAGATTATAGGTGTATCCCACCATTCATATGAATTCTCTGATATCTCTCATAACTTGGGGGAGCTAACTTTGGCAATAGCTACAGCCTTTTATGGGGCTTAATTCCTCTTTGGTTTACTTCATGGATGAGGAATTCCAACTAACTCTTAGAAAGAAAGCACTTGCTTTTTTTAAATTAAGATTGTTCTCTCATATTTTTTCTTTCTTCTGTGAGTAACTTTTGAGCAATTTTAATTAAAAAGGAAAAGAGTTTAACTAGCTTACGCCTACCTCCCCCGTTTGCTCCACAATGGCCTCAGATTCTCCGCTGGCTGCTCCCATGTGGGGCAGCGGCAAAACCCCACCCAGCATTTTCCATCTGGTGGGAAAACGTGCTCAGACTACTTCATCCAGTCCCACCAAATCATCAGGTCATTTCATTTCACCCAAGGATCTCGCCATCCACCTTGCACGTTCCCAGGAAGTGCCTCATATCCCACACATTCTCCCATGCTCTGAGCTGGGTTTTGGCCTTCAGGTCGAATATGGGAAATTGTTCCCATACATTGATTAAGCTATTATTGACCTACCCTAGGCGGTGATGCTGCGGGCCAATTTTATATATTTCCGCCCCTATATGGGTATTTTGATTTAGGCTTCACTTGTGAAGCTGACGCCGCCACTGCAGCCACCATACTCCTCGTTTTCCAGGGCACCCCTATCCCCACAACGCGCTTTTGGCTCCCACAGACACCACTATGGTGGTTCAGTTCGTGGGGTCGCCTACTCACCTTCTCCATGAAGTGCTCCATCAGGAGTTGATGAAAAGTTTTTCAGCATACAGCTCCAATCCAACTCCTCAGTTTGTGGTCCCCAATGGGATTGCTTGCCTCGCTGGGCCTTGTGCATTTACCACAATTAGCCCAGAATTTAATAAATCTCTCAATTAATCCCCCCATGCCATCAGTTCCTTCTACACCTGACCACCCAATCTGGGCCCAGGTCAATGGCAGGCGGATCATCTGCCCATCCTGCTTCAAGTTAGATCGCTAAAAAAGTAAATTCCCCTCTCTTGCTGCTTCTTCCAGACCTATGTTGTCTCCATCTGGCCCCCAGTTTACCACACACCTCACTGCATTTCCAGTATGGTGCACAATCCTTTCCCCTCCCCAAAAGCTTGCTGCCACTATGATGCCCGCAGCTGCCTATCATCCCCCTCCTCAGTTCAGTGCCATCTGCGCCTCACCAATAAGGAATTAGCTTGGAAAACAGTCTGTTCCCACATTATTTTTCAATTGACAGCCACAACCCATCAAATCACTAATGCTGATTTCCGGTACAACTTGAACCCATAGACCTCATTGGATGAAACTGATGAAATGGTTAATGTTATTGAAGACTCAAAAACCAAAATTGAAGAATATATCCAGGTACAGCACCCCATTAAGTTCCTTCAACATCTTTACACCCTCAGCCAAACGCCCTTGTGTTCTGCTCTGACAATCAGCTCGCTATTACAGCATCTGATCACCCAGATATTTGTGACATCCGCAAGATGGCTGATTTTTCAGTGGCGATGCTTGCCAAGGATCTCCCTCCTCCCATTATTGCTCTGACCATAATCCTCAGGGAAAATGTGACATAATAAACCTCCACATGCAAGCAAATGTCGCCATCCAGAAAGTTGTTATTGCTTTGCAGGACAAGCCAAAAGTCACCCATGCCACTTTCGCTTTATCACCCCAGCTTCCTTCCATCCACCTTCATGTGGAGAACTGCTTTTCCCAGTACATAAGCGCGATTTTTGCTGCAGGTAATTTCCACACTCAGCTGATCATAAGCCAACTCGCCCCCCCATGTTGATGATCACCCCATACCATTGCTCTCCGCCTTGACCTGCACTCTTGCCTATGATGAGGACTCCAATGCTGAGGATGAGTCCCCCAATCCCCCTTCCCCTTCTGCCATGGTGAGTTGAGTGGTTGTCGCTGTCCAACCTGGTTGTTTGTGTTCTCGTTCATTTGTATTTCGCCCACTCATTTTTGGGAAGTCAAATCATTCTAACCAGGTAGGTCTGTTTGTTCTTTTTAGATCTTTAAAATTTGGTAATGTCCATCCCCTGGTAAGCATGCCTTGAATAAATTTGAATATTGTTCTCTCTCAGGAGGGTAAAAACCTCCTTCAGTCGTTTCAGGTGATCCTTGAACATCTTGAACGTTGTGATTTTGTTTAACTGGATGATATCACTCAACATCTCCAGATCTACAAAAACCTGATCTATTCCTCCCTAGTCGTAGCTGAGAGTATTGCACAAGCCATGAGACATATGGTTTGGTTTTTACAATCCCTGGAAAGTAATTAAAACACACTTCTATTAACTTCTGACAACAATTCCTTTTACCAGTATCCACTTGCAAGTCTGTTGCTGAGAAGTAACACAATCCTTTAGGTAGTTTCAATGCATTGTTAATGCGCAATAGTGAATAAGAACCTTCCTTAATCCAGTTGTTGAGTCTTTGATAATCCATGACTATTTTGTTAAACCCACTCTTGTTTATCACTTGAAGGTGGGGACAAAGATTAAGGACTTTGGAGGTGCGTACCAAGCCTGGATCCATAGGTTGTTGTAGTTCTTTTAAAATGTCTCCATCCTTGCTTTTGGAATGGTGGTAAGGTTCTGATCAGAAAGAAGACATAGTGATCCCAGTATCAATTCTGTGAACTCCCTCCTTTCAAAAGCCACAATCGTGATGTCTGCTTATAAAAATATCTGAATATTGATCCAAGGGTTCATTAAGTTCACGCTTTTACTATGTGGTTGGCTCTTGTAGCCCAATATCTTTAATGTCAACAATAAATATGAACTTATTTAATGTCAGCGTAGCGGTACATACTTTTTTAGCCATAGTTTTCCCTTTCTTAATTTAAACAGGATGATTGATAATGTTTCTAAGAGTTTTTGCTTTCCCCTTTGTATGTCAAATTAAAAATCCAGTCATTACTTTGGCTTATTGTTCCCTGACTTTTTGGGGCAGTAGATCTTGAGAATCTTCTTTTCTAGGGTTATTGATACTGATGTTGACCAATATGACTTACTGTTCTTAGGAAGTAGGTCCATATCCTAACTGGAGTAAAAGAGCAAACCAGACTCTGCTTCTACTGTCAGTGATAGCTGCTTTTTTATTCATTTTCAGGGTATAAATAACTATGAAAATGGAATGCTTAATTTTGACTAGGTTTATCTGCTTCTTCCGCTTCTTCTTCTCCTCATCTTGGAACATAAGTGACATCTAGTAGCTGAAAAGACTTAAATAATTCTGTTTGAAGTAAACTTCTTTAAACTGAACTAAGAATTGTGCTCCTATGATGAAATTATAGTGGCTATTCTCTAATACTACAACCTGAGAATACAAGACAATTTGTACAAAACACAAGGTCTGTGAAGAAAAAGCTCTTAGTGCTTTGGTTGGCTAAGGCCGGGAAGTTCTGAACTTGGCTTGATAATTGAAGTCAGGTGCAAACTTCTATATCTATATGAGCTTGTAAGACATAATGCTAATTGGAGTGCCATTATACAGTGATATTAATACTTTAACTTTGATTTGGTGACTTCCTTTTTTAATACAACTAACAAGAGTCATGTCCGTGGTAAGGATTTCACTGACCATCAGACTGAATACCCTAACTATCCAGTAGGGCATGTCTTCTTGTAAGCCTTGGGTGATTTCCAAACTTCAGTTGCAAGCTTCTTGAGCGCCGTTTCAATGATATATTAGCCATTTGAGATACTTTCAACGTTCTGTGTGTTCTTGAAAGCTTAAGCTAACTAAGACTGCTCTGTGTGGCTTAAATTTTGTTTGGTTAGTATTGAGGCAGGCGGCCACAACTACTTTAAACGGAACTCATATTAAATAGTAACTTAAATCACATTGTGAACTAGGCTCCTCTTCATCAATTCCATTACTGTGGTGTATGATCCACTTGATTGACCTTGATACTCCAATTTAGGTTCTTAATTCTTATATTCCTTTAGCTGTTAAGAAATTTCCACAGTATTGCCCTTCTTAATGACAATTGTTACATTTAACTTAGAAGAATTTAAACAGTTCAGTTTAACAGGGCGTTAAGAATTCTCCTTAGGCTTATCATTGTAGCTTTGAACAATGCAGACAGCATTTTAATCAGAGCGACGTTACTGAAAGTTCTATTTTCTCGATTATATCTTATAAGCGTCGCTAACGTCAATCAAGGCTTCCTTAATGGCTTTCAGGCGCTCTTTGGGTTTCATGGCTAAGGTCATACACATCAGGTGTTGTGAGTGTGATTTGATAAAAGTGAGCAAGATGGTCAGTAGAGATCTGTGTTTAAAAACCATAGGATATCATCAGATCTATCACCCCAATACCCTATAGACCCTACCTTTACATTTGTCATGCTATTTACTTTCTTTGACACATCGACTCCAATAGTCCACCTTCAGATATGTCACTAGCAATTTCTAACCTGATTTTGTGCTTTTATTTCATTAATTTATATAGTCCTAAATTTTGGCTGATCAAACCTTATCCGCTTGCTTAGTATATCAAATCAGTTCCATATCCATCAATTGAAGATTACCAGAATCATTAAGTCAAATTTGTCTCAAGAATTGCTGGTTAAACCAAACCCTCAAGATTCTACCAATGTTTAGCAGACCACCACAAGACATTCCCATCCTTAAACAGATCATCCTAAGGTTTCAGAGAGCTTAATTCACATGCTATTAGTGGGCCATAAGGAAAAAAATCTAGAAGATTTGGGAACTGGGAAGTAGTCTGACTGACTATTAGTCATGGTATAACTTTTGTTCTTCTATCATTTTAAGGGATATATGTGTAAACGCACAATCTGGTAAACACCTTTGATGACGTATCTCCAAGCTGGAAGTACCTGCCAAGATCACAGTATTTGGGTAATTTGGTTTTGATAAAAGCTTTTATTTTTATCAAGCTTTACATTTATTTAGAGATAAGCTGCCTTCATAAAGTTTTACCAATTGATGTGCAAAAAATACATGAGCCTGTCTTTCCCAGTTGCAGTTCAAATTGAAATATGTTTTTGTGGTGACTAGATACAAAGCTCTAGTTGTCTAAAGCAGATGTGCCTTGAGGTAATACTGGGCTGCATAGTCCAAAATTGATTCATACATACAATTATCATGGTGAGAAATTCTTGATCCATAATATGAACATCTTGTGCACTTCTAAACTTAGCAATAAGATATCTTTGATTTTGTCATAAATGTATTAAGGGCGAAGTGTAGCTCCAAGCACCTTCTGTGCTTCTCTGCTCATACATCCCTGTTTAAAGTGAGCTTTCTGTTTGTTACAGGCTCCGTCCAAGCTGCTTTTGTATAGCTGAAAGAATGTGACTATAGTTCCCTCATCAAGAGTAAGACTATTCTTAAATTATGAATGGAAATTGTGATCTTCTTCAGATTCATCTGACGTTCAGGTTTTAAAACAATTGCTGGTGTGTTTATACTGGTAATGTGTTCTCCCAAAGTAGGTTATAGTCTGAGAGGTGGAAGCTAATTCACTTGCATGTTGTCCACGTCCTTATTCAAGTGATCCAATGGTTCATTGTAAGATTCAGCTTGGTAAATATAATTAACTTTGGACAGTTTCATTATTCTGCCCTCCAATACTTGATCTCTCTCCCGCTTTAGTTATTATAGCTCTCTAGTGCTTTCTTATGCTAGTGATTATCTGGCTTTTTAGCTCAATAGTTATTAAAATCTGGGAGCTGTAACACTATCAAGATTGTAGCTCACTTCATCTTCCTTGTTAACTGCACATGTTCTTGTTATTTGCGTTGTATGAATTGAAGATAATTTATAATAGGGTTGTAGTATGAAAACTATTACTTTGGTTGAATTTTAAGCTAAGCTATTTTTTGACCCAACGCTAAACAGGCGCTTGTCCTAATCTTTTGAAGGTTCTTCTGAAATATTAGGGGAACTTCTCCCTCTGATCTTCCTTCTGGTAATACTTAACCTAGTCTCAGGTTCAGAGTTTCTTATTTTTTCTCATAATGTAGAGTCTGCAGAGATAGCAATAAAATAGACAAAAGATTTCCTATCCTTCCACTCTAGTCTCAAGAGAAAAATATACACTAACTGTTTGACAGTATATATTATTACATTATATGACTTTTCTTATCTGTATCTTCTATAATATGCTTTATTTAAAAATGCAAGGAAATTTATAAGGAAATCGGCACCCAAATCTTCTGTTGGCGCCTCAATTGGAAATGGCAGCTATTGTCAATTGATTAGCCCTTCAGAGTCACTCCAAACGATGACCTTTCTCATCAGTTAGTCAGATTCCACTGCTGACCATCAATGTGACCTCATATAGTTTGAAATAAAGAATGTGTCCTAACTCCTTTGCTCACCCCAAGCGTGTCATCCTTATTAGGTTAACATCATTTTTAGGCTATGGGGCATTTACCCATAAATAGCAGGTTGCATTACCTTAAAGTTAATGCGCAAATTGCTTATCATAGGTTGCATCAATCGCCCATCAACTTAAAAGCCCTTTAATTAATTAAGTAAAGAAAATAATTGACTCCTACAAGTTTTTTATGTAGTCAATATCAAAATTGACAACCTAATAACTTGTTTATTGTTGGGTATCATCCACAAAAAAACATTAGAAATCCAGCTGATCAACAATCAGAATATTACTAAATATTTGCTAGAGATATTTCTCCAAACAATAGCTATTTTAGGTAATTGATAACTCCCACATCCAATAGTGGGCCTCATCCCCTAGTGGATAAGAAGATTATTATAAAAACTAAGCTAGTAATGTGGGCATACTGAAATCCCAACACATCCTCCCGCCTGACCAGATTATTTAGTAGTGAAGATTTTATAAAAACATATGCCGCTTTGACCTGAATGAGCCTGCCAGAATGGCTTAAATTAATTTTCTTCTGGTTCATCACTTTTTCCTTGCTCAATGTGTCTTTGGGTAATCCTTCTCTTTAGCATGTTTTCTACTCATATCATTTTTGATGCTGCCTCCACAGAGTGCAGTTCCCACAGACTCATGACTTGCCAGCCTAGTTTGGATGTTGCTACCAATATTAGATCTGGAAAGCATGTATTCCCCCAGGTCAGGTTTATATGACACCTCCTCATTTGAAGGATCTTCTTGGGTGACTTCCCCAATTCCTTGGTCCCTGTATTCCCCCATGCTAGGCTTCATTTCATGAGGCTTCTTTCTAGCGGATCCAATTAACCCATTCTGATCCTGCCAATATGCTTATTTATTATAGCACCTCAAGAATACTCATGGCGGTTCTAGTTTCAACCTGAGAGGTTCCACTAATAAAATAAGGGAACATCTCTAGATGATTTTGATGGCAACAAAAATAAAAATTGATATTAAGTATTTTTGTATTTTTATTCTCTTATATATTCTTTCTCTATTATTTTTATTTTTATATTAGTTTTTTTGTATTTTTCTTATTTTATTTTTTTCTTATTTTAAATTGGACTTAACCTATAATTTGGTTCTATGGTCCATCTTTTCTTTTATCCTACTCTAGTTCAGAGGTTTATTTTTAGAACTTAATTGGCTATCATGGTTCAGAGGTCTATTTTTAAGACTTAACCAACACACCAGGACTCAACCTATTACTAGTAGGTTTAGTGGTCCCACAGAAATCTTACAACTATTATTTCCCTAGATCCGTTACTTTAGATATCTATTATGGACCCAGTTCACTATATGACCATCCACAATGTTCTTTATCATATAGGCATCAGTTGCTAACTTGGCAACAACATCAAATGGACTCAATCATAAAGAATTCAAGTTTGTTTCTCCTTCAAAATCCATGGGTATCAAAACAGTCTAATCTATCCACCGCATGATGCTCTTTACTTCTAATCATTTCTTGTCATCCATCATCTTTGCTTTATTTTTTTATTTAATGTAGTATCTAATGCTGTTGATTGCAGTTCAAGCATAATACTTGCCAATCAGCTTAGGTATTGAACTGCACTCATCCCCAAAGCTGGTTCTACAGAAGAATACAAAATTTGTGGTAATTCCACCCTTTATCTGTAAAATAGTTTAAATGGCGTTTTCCCTGTTAAAAATATAAAGTTTGATATTATAGGAAAAGGCAACAAAACTTAGATAAGCTCCTCAAGCAGAAATTTTCACCATGACCAATTTTCTCAGCTTTGCGGCTAGCATTCCACTGACTCATTTTACCATTCCATTTGTTTCTGGTCTATATGGAATAGATACCACTCCTCAGATTCCCATCAGTTTGTTCAGCCTTGAGATCACATAGGACGTAAGATAGATTTCATTATCACTCATTAAAACTAGGCATTCATGCCAGTACACCACTTAGTCCAGGATGAATCTCGCCATGCTTGTAGCATCCACTTTGACCAAGGCTTTTGTTTCTACCCATCTAGTTAAATGGTCTATTGCCACTATGATGTACTTTACTTCCCCATTACTGACATTCTGGGGTCCCATCACATCTATTGACACCATGTGCCAAGCAAACCCAGGGCGTACTAGCTGGTTACCATTATATTCTTATGCAGCTTGTGAAGTTGGATTTCACGCAATATACAAATAGTCAATGAAATCATAGTTGATTAATTCCCAGTAATTAACTGGCAAATATGGTCAATGTTTTTTAGACCTTCATGGCTGATGACTTTGTGTGTGGCTTAAATCATTTCCTCTCATTATGAAGGTTTAGAGGATACAAACCATCTTCTTTAATTATTTTTATAACTATCCATTATTCAATTTGGTGTTTTCCATCAATTTTTTAGCGCACCTTGAATTTCTTAGGGTTCATCCTCAATATTGCCTTCAATCATCCTCTAAAATAACACATCTACCTGACAATAAACAACTTAAATAGCAGGTGATCTTGATAATTTGTAAGCATTTTGATGTGATGCTCCTGATGGGTATATTATCTCAAAATCGTAGGCTTGTAGTTTCAAAGCCCATCAGGCCAGTCGCCCCACTGGTTCTTTTAGGTTATGGAGCCAGCATAGAGACGAGTAGTCAGTAACCACTTTAAAGTGTGTCTGTGGATATAAACTCGGAATTGCTTGCATGCTAGAACACCATGAGACAATTATGCTCCATCATAGTATAATTTCTTTCCATTGGTTTTAGTGTTCTGCTCACTTAGGCCACCGGATGTTATACCCTGTCATCATCTGCTTGACTTAAAATGGTGCCAATTGCCATCAATGAGGCATCTGTCTGAATGATAAATCCCAATTAAGATTAGTTTATTATAATACAGGTCTGGTTATTAAATTTTGGCGTAACTCATCAAATGATTCTTGGGCCTCATCATTCCACACAAATCTTTTTTTCATATACTTCAATAAATTTGGGTGAATGGTTCATCAATTCTAGAAAAATTTTAATGAATCGGCGATAGTAGCTGACTATCTCAAGATATACTTGTATATCATGAACGCTCATTGGGATTGACATCCACATAATGGCTTTAATCTTCATCAACTGAAGTTGCAGCCTGTGAAAATATCACAAACCCAAAATACACAAGCTTTTTCTTAATAAATTGACATTTCTTCAGTTTGATCTTTAAGTTTGCCATCATCAGGCGCTTGAACACTTCTTCTAAGTGCTACAGTTGATCCGTGAAGTTCCTGATCATTAAAATGATATCACTAAGTATACTATATCTCAGTGTATAATTCAAATCACTGAAGAAAATCCATTACTCTATGATATGTTGCCGGCACATTGCACAATCTTTGGAGCATTCTGATCAGCTGGAACAGCCATTGTGTGGTAATTATCAGACATTTTTCTTGATCTTTCTTTGGCAAATCAATTTGCCAATATACAAAATTAAGTCCATTATTGAAAAGTACTTGACATCCCCTAGGCGATCAAGCATGTCATCAATCATCAGCAGTAGATAGAGAACTTTCTTATAGATTTTATCTAATCAGCGACTTTTGGTCACCACTCAATTTGATCTATCCTTCTTCTTTAAATTAGGATTGGACTCGCCCATAGACTCAATGATGGAATGAGGAGCCCGTGCTCTACTAACGTGCAGATTTCTTTGCTGACCACAACTTTGGCAGCCCTAGAATGGTGGACGGGAATCATCCTTATCAGCAGATATTCCCCAGTGTTGACCTTATAGAACACATTTTTTGCACATCCAAGGTCATAGTAATCTTGGGCAAATATCATCCAATATTTCTCAAATAATTGAAGCACATCCTCTTGCTGTCACTCTGATAAACTAACCAGTTGCTCCTGATTGACCATAACGTTGACGCTTTCAGCAGTATCCACTGGTAATTCCATCTCATTTAATGTTCTAAAGTCATGGAACTTACTGATTTCCGCTGTTGCTATTAAATGCAGAAACTTGATAACTTGATTTTTCTCTATCTTCATCAGTTTTTCTCCCAGATTGGTCAGTAGTACACTTGTTTCTTCATGTAATGACATAATAATCCTCAGTGCTACCCATGGCTCAATCCTCAATTTACTCCATGGGCTAACAACTTCTTCATATAATTGCTCTTGGATTTCAAGCATTAATCCTGTGTTAATTATTATTTGTGTTCCTAAAAATAGTATTTGTCATTTTTATCCTCAAGGGTATCACACGATTTTCCGGGATTTCCTTCAGCAATTCCCTCCATTTTCATCCAACCATCTTGTACTGGATTGAAACAATGCCATCAGTTTAAATAAAATTTATAAAAATTGATCTTTTTTGTCAGTGGTGGTTCTCCTTTCCGCTGATATACCAAGGGCAGCGTTTGCCCCTAAATTGTCAGGGTATTCTCCTCAAAATCACATCTCACACCATAATTCTCAGGAATTTCGTCCCATTAAGTATGTTATAATTTTGATTAGCCAATACTATAGTTGGAGCTGATACAACCAGAAATCAGACTGAAGTGGCAGCGCGCTGTAGGCTCCACAGGATATTGTAATTTCTGGTCCAGTGGTCCCATATTTCTTACGTTGCTCTAGATCTGGTAAAGACTTCATTAATTTCACCGATTTTGTTGATATTATGTTGATGGCACTCCGCTGTCAATTATCACCTATACTCTAACTCAGTTGATTATGATATCCAAACATGAATACTCAGAGTATTGTAATAAGGTGTTTACTGACTGAATATCAGCACTATTCACGGAATTGAGAGTTTGAATCAATTGTGTGGATAAATCAGGGGAAGATCCCTTAATTGTGCTAATGAGGAGAGTTATGTTTACCTCATATAGTCTCATCTTGAGCAATTCTTCTGTGCTTTCAATGGATCTAATCTTGTCCGCTAGTTGAAAAGCGTACAGTCAAGCCACTTCCTCATGATTTTGGGGTCAACATTCTTACTTTTCTTGGGAAATGGTGTTCACATCCATATTAACAACCTGATAGAGCATGTCAGGTGTTTCATCTAAAAACAAATTTTAAATATCTATGTTGTCATTTAATATATCAGGGGTAACAGGTTTGACCGCAATGCCAGATTGTTCCTTATCTAGATCATAGTCCTTTTATTAACTCATGACTAAATTCCTTCTCTTACACCTGGAATAGAGTAACTTGCTCCTAAGGTTTCTTGCTCCAACATTGAGCGGCAAATGTCCTAGTTTCACACAGGTGGCAGCAGATTTTCATTTTGTCTGCTCATTTTTGTCCTTTGAGCTTGTTTCCTATCAGAACCTGATTCTGCTATTCTTTAATAGGCTCAGCAAGGGTAATTTTTATTTTCTAACATAAACATCCTTAAAAGTTTAATTTAGGGGCTTCAAAGGTAGCTCCTAACATCTTTATATGTGTAAGGAGAGTGTCTATAACTCTCCTGTTTCCAGCGTGGTGGTGCTTGGTGCACAGAGCCAACTCATGGAAACTAGCCGTTAGAACCAAAGTTACTAGAGCCCAGCAGAGGAGTTTGTAGCAATAATATCTTAAAGGAAAAGTGCAATTATCATAACAAAAATGCCACCAAAAACGATGCGGTGCACAAAGGGGAAATGGTAAGCATCCCAGGATGGAGGGAATCTGGGAGAACCAATGGTGTACAAGGGGCTAACCAGATCATCTGTAAAATTGTTTGGTGAATGTATCGTGAGACCTCCTTGAAGGGGTCTGCGCACAGGATCGTTTGAAATATCATAAGCAAAAACAGAAAAACAGGAAAGGTTTTATTGGGAATTCGACCAACAAGGAGTGTTGGTCATGGGAAACAGAATTAAACTACGTTGGGGAAATACAGGGTTCACTGAATTGGGCCCAAGCACTGACCCACCAATAGGCAAAGGCTATCATCTGAATTGGTAGAAAACACCAAAACCAACTTCACTTGAGTAATTGATTGAAGTTGGATTTGACCTGGACGCATCATTTCATAAATGGAATGGGTTTCAAAACCCTGTCCCTTGACTAACTAAATGGAACTGTCTGCATTAATTACATAAACCATCCGTTTTAACGCCTGGGCTGACGTAAGGGGATGGGCATTTGGCATCTTACTAGTACCAACCTGGGCATATTTAGCATGTACCCACATTGGTCTAGTGTATGCCTGAGGTCAGGAAGGGCCTGTAGCTTCACCTTCTGGGCCTCCTGGCGCCCAGCCTTATCCTTAAGGTTGGTCCCCACTATGATGTCATTTAACCATGACAAGATGATCTACCATCTGTGATGTGGGCATCTGGGTCACTAGCGCTGAAGCCACCATATGATGTAAACCTTGGTAGGCCAATGTGCCGCTTGCATCACAAAAGTGCATCAAAATCTGATAGTACTTTCACAATGGCCAGGATTTGTAATTCCTGGTAGAATTGATTGGTAAAGGCTGCTATAGTCTCATCCTTTTAGGAGTTGAATGCCCATAAATTTCTGTTTGCAATTTTTTGTGTAGGGCTTACAAACTCTATTATAATGGCTTCCTTGGTTTTACTATAGGTCCAATTGTCTTTATTCAGATGGGACAACGCCAGATTCTGACAAACGATGTTCAGGAAGTTCATTATGGTCATTGACTTTTGTCAGCCACTAAATCTGAACATCCTCATTTTAAATAATAAGAAAATTCAGGAGCGTTATTCCAGTGAAATTTAGGCAGTTTTTGGGTACTCCAAAATTTATCTGTGGCTTCACTAGCAGAAGATTCTTGCCCAATGACTCAATTCAGTATATGAGTAACTTTGGGAGTCATTTTCAAAATTGCACTGAATGACTCAGGCATATTTATGAGTGGTTGGATCTTCATGACTGGAATTTTGTGCATATTGTTGTCAGATTTGTCAACCTCCATTTGAGCGCAAACATATTTGTAATTCTCCAGCTCCTCTATGTGCTTCAACATGCACGGCATATCTTTATTAATCCAGCATAAGCATTTTCTATCCGCCTCTCACTCTGCCTTCTGAAATGATATTTTAATTGGCCCTCCTTTCACTTCAAGGAGTTAATACTTCCTTAAAGGCCATTGTTGAATTTTTTTTTAACTTGCTTGACCTCTTCCTCAGCTTTCATCACCTATTCCACTAAAGTAGTTGAATCAGCCTGTGATGCCATGTTTTGCACGTTCTTATCAACCTTCTCTAGTTTATCCAAAGTTTTTCTAGTTTGTCCTTGTAAAACATGGTTAATATGGTCATCTTAACAAATCTGGCTTAAGCTTCAATTACACCCAGTAGTGAGCACCAAATATAAAAATCTAGGAGCTGTGTAATCTTTTCTATTATAGCTTATTAAGCTCACTTATTAACTGCACGGGTTCTGTAAGTCCTGTGTACCAGCCCTTGCAACTGGATAGGGATCAACACTCCTTCCGGACAAAAAGGAGCCACAAGGCTCCAGTGGACCCCCTGTCACAGCTGGGCGACTTAGCCCATGTGATAGATGAACGCTGGGTGACTGCCTTCCCCCCAAAGATACCCCATTCTCACCCCTTCCCCCCACCTCAAACCTGATAAGTTTGATAGAAGGAGTCTGCAGGGAGATTGCGCACACCAGGGGGAATGGACAGGCCCCTGGGACCACCCACTCCCCAGACAAACTATATCAGATTTGGGAAAACAGCAATTCCCATCATCAGAGCTCGGCCTGCAAATTCTGGACTGGAGGAGCCAGTCTGGACTGTCTTGCACTGGAAGTCAGATTGAGATACAGCTCAGATCTCAAATCAGGGCCTGAATGACTTGGAACATCTGCCCCAACGCTCCAAACTGGATCCAGGGAGTTTGGATTGCATAAGTAGTCTAATTGAGGGATTGGTTCAAGTTGCAAATAATCTGATCCAAGAACCCCTGCCTCCTGAGATTAAAATAGAGCACCCAAACCATGCTAACAGGGTGACTTGGATGACCGGGACCCAGATCAGTAGTATCAACTTGGTTTGGCCCCAGGAATCTAAAAAAATTTGCAAAAGTTTTCTTGACTTTTGCCAAAATTGAAGCATCATTCTACCCCCTCCAAGCCAGCCAACCAATTCCCATCGCCAACTCCCAAATGACCAATCCCTTAATACCTTCCCCATGCATTCAGCCCATTTCTTAAGGCAACTGCCCTGGCTGGGGGTAGTTGTCAGTTCATTGCCTTATCTTTTACTTAATAAAATTTGAATTTTCCATCTAGCTTGCTGCGGCCTCCATCTGCCTTATTAATTTTATAAAAATTCTGCCTATTTTTTTTAGTACTAGATGGTCCAAAAATTCTGCCTATTGATCTAATGAATTGTGCCATCACCCAAGTCCTCATGCCAATGTTTGCTGACTGGGTTATCCAGTTGCTCGACCCCACCATGAGGCATCAGAAAGCAAACTTGATAATCTGCCTTGCCCCTGATGATGAACCCGCTGCTTCATTCATTTCCATGTGTCCATTTAATGGAGCCCCTTCCATCCATTTGGTATCTGAGTCCTCCAAAATTGCTCCCCAGCTAGAGCAGCACCCGAGCGCCTCTGCCCCACCACTTGTGGAGTTGGCTTCCATGATCGCCTCAGCTGCCAATGGCTTAGCCCAACTGTGGGACCTGGAGCATCCCTCCAGGTGAAGCTCAGTTCCAACCCCTCTTGTGGGTCTTACACTATCTCCTCTCACACTTCCAACCACATAGAGGCCTCTGTGCTTTCCCTCACTGGCGCGCAAGCCCCCCTACTTGAATCCAAAGGCCAGCAACTGCAAACTCTGGAGGAGTTGTCATCCTCCCTGCCTCTTCCACCCTTGGGGGTTGCCCCTGCAAGACTTGTGGTTGCCCCAATGCAACCATCTGGTTTGCCTTGGGGGCCTTTGGTATGTTACTGAACTTTTTACTTTTCTCACATCTCCCATAGAACCCCACTATTATTAGTCGCTCAGACCACTATGCCTTTGGCATTCTGGGCCCTCCACTGGGTGCTTGCGCACCCTAACTGGGAGCCCAGTCTAGTTCTTCTTAGCCAAATATGTGACAGGTTCCTTTTATATGCGTTGCATGAATTTCTGATGATTAATTAAATAGGGTAGTAATATTATGAAGACTATTACTATAGTTGAATTTCTTATAGCCAAGATGATTATTAGGTCCAATGCTAAACTGGTTCTTGTCCTAACCTTGAATGTTCTTCTGGAATATTGATAGGGGCTTCTTCCCTCTTCTGATAGAACTTAACCTAGAATTAGGTTCAGTGATTCTTCTTCTCTCCTCGTCATTCAAACCACAGAGATAATGGATAAAATAGACAAAGGATCTCTTATTCTTCCAAACTATAGCTTTAAAAAATATGACAGACTAAATTTTTAAAGTACTTATTCTGATATATCATTTTATCTGTGAATATCTGCTTTATTTGGAAAAATGAAAGAGAATTTATAAGGTAATTCAGCACTTAACTCTTCTGTTAGCACCCCAATTAGAAATTAAAGCTATTGCTGATGAATTAACCCTCCAGAGTTGCTCTAAACAATGATCTTTCTCATAAGTTTAGTCAGATTATGCTGCTGGCTATCAATGCAACCTCTTCTGGGTTGAAATGTGTAAGAAGTTTGTCTATAACTCTCCTGTTCCCAGCATGGTAGTGCACGGTGCCCAGAGCCAACGCATGGAAGCTAGCCATTAGAATAAAAGTCACTATTGCTCAGCAGAGGATGCTGAAGCAATAATAACTCAAGCCAAAGCGAGAAATTATTAAGATAAAAACCCAACCAAAAATGACGCGGTGCAAAAAGGGAGAAATGGTAAAAGTCCCAGGTTGGAGGGAACCAGGGTGAACCAACGGTGCACTAGGTGATAGCCTAATTGTATATAAAGTGTGGTGGTTAAGGTAGCGCAAGGCCTCCTCAAAGAGGTCCATGCACAGGATCATTCAAGATATCATAAATAAAAATGGGGAAATGTTTATTGAGAAGTTGACTAACAAGGAGTGTTGGTCATGGGAAACAGAATTAAACTAAGTTGGGAAAATATAGGGTTTGCTGAAGTGGGCCCAAGCACTGACCCGCCATTAGGCAAACACTACCATCCAAATTGGTTGAATACGCTGAAACTGATTTCACTTGAGTAATCAATTAAAGTTGGATCTGACTCAAACGAGTTGTAATATAAATGGAATGGGTTTTGAAACCCCGTTCCTCAACTAACCAAATGGAACCATCTTTATTCATTAGTAAACCGTCCATTTTAACGCCTGGGCTGATGTAAGGGGCTGGGCATTTGGTACCTCACTAGTACCAACCTGGTTATATCGCCTGTACCCACATTGGTCTAGTGTATGCCTGAGGTCAGGAAGGGCCTTTAGCTTCACCTTCTGGGCCTCCTGGCACCCAGCCTTATCCTTAGGGTTGGTCCCCACTATGATGTCATTTATCTATGACAAAATGAAGAACATGTCACAATGCCTTCACTCAACCCTAATGTATCACTCTTATTAGGTCAATAACCTGCTTAGGTAATAGGACTTATATCTATAAATAGCAGGTTATAATCCTAAAGGGTTAACTCATAAATTGCTTATCTAGGTGGCATCACTCACCTAGAAACTCATAAGCTCCTTAGTTGACCTGCAGCAAACCCAACCAAAACCTATGATTGAATTAAATATCAATATTTTAAAACTACAACCTCATCACTTTTTTATTGTGGATCAAATCTGATGAGATATTCGTGATTTGGTAGATCAAAACTTGGTAAGTTACTAAATATTTACTAGGAACATTTCTTTGAACAATAGTTATTATAGGTAATTGATAACTCCTACATCCACTAGTAGGATATATTTCCTAGTGGACAAGCAGATTATTATAATTAATCAAGCTGGGTAATGTGGGTATATTAAAATTCTAATATTTGCCACTGGGTCCAAAATTTGAAAGGTGGGTTGGTGCCATACTATTTTTGAGTGGTTCTGGTGAGCAGACTGGTCACTTCTCATAAGCATTGTTTGGATCTGACTCCATAGTCATCTCTCTAAGCATTATAGTTATCTAACCACTTGTTTATAGGCTCATGGTTAAGCTTCTCAATGTTCTTCTTGGTGTAGGTACTCATGAAGTGGATGGCAGTCATTTGGTTGGTTGGAACAATAGTTATAGGCTCTGGGTGTCATCCCTGACAGGATTACCACTTTGTTGTGAAGGCTTGGGAATCCCAGGTTGATCAATACCTGAGGTTTGAGTAACAACTAAAATTCAGGATTATTGTTCATGCTGGTTGTCAGTGGCAAGTGTTTGCAATGGGGCATTTGACCAAAGATATTTGAGTTGGCAGGATGAGGATAAATTTTGAGAAATAACAAGAATTAGGCGTAGAGTATTTTTGATACTTATAGAAAATCATGAGCAGGCTCTTATACCTGATCAATTGGAAATTTATAAAGAGAAAGTGATTTTTAGGGTCTTAAAAGAAGAGCAGATAAAGATGAATAAGTGGGCTAAAGAGATAAGGATAAGTCAAGGGAGGGAATATTTGCTAATGGATTGATCTCAGTAGTTTCACAACTGGGATCTCCATTAACCCTTTCACTGATTTTCAAATAAAAAACTCATCTATTTTTTGGCCCTTGACTTCTGCAAAAATTTCTTAGCTGATGTTCACACTTTTTAACGGACTTTGAAAAAGGAGGTTTTCAATTTGACCTGCATGTATGTTTTTTTCTATGTTTGTTCACGCATAACTCTGAAAATACTGGACCAATTTGGATTATCATATTCAAAAATAGAGGATGCTCCAACTTAGATTCCATTTTACTTTTGTAAGTATTGGTCAAGTATCTGACCATTAACTTATTAAGTATATTAAAATGGATCAGAAGCGATGGATAATTGTGGGACTAATACAACTCTGGACAAACTTAATTCTGGCATTGGTGAAGCGATAGCTTCAAAGCAACTTTTAATATGATTATGTCCTATGGCTGGGAGGTATGTCAAAATCCAGGCAGTATGAGATCATAGTGGGATGAGCTTAAATCATTATAGAAGGCTATCATTTTTGCATAATTTGACCAATAAACTCATCTGAATTTGATAAATTGAATTATTTTAGATAGTAATCAATAAATTTACCTAGATTAACTAATAAAAGAAACCAAATCTAATAAAATGAATTACTGTAGATAGCGATCAGTAATTCTATATATATGAAATTAGATGTCTGTCTGTATGTTTGTCTGTCTGTATGTCCCAAATGCATTCCTATACCATTCATCCAATTGTGATAAATTTTTGATGAGTTGTTGTGTGCATGCCTGAGAATGTTTATAAAGTTTAAAAAATATTATTTTAATAATAAAATAAAAAGTTTTATATGTAACAAGTGAAAATTCTATATATACTTTAATGGTATTTGCTATATTGTTACAGCTGAGCAGTTTGATACTCAGCTGATTTGATATTTTAAATGGTTATGTTAAGTGGTTAGTATTCATTTGGGTACTTAAAAAGTTTATCTAAATCAAAACTTTGAATCAAAAGTCCAATTGATTTAGAAAAACCTCCTCTAGCATAATCAACTCCTGGGATTGGAAGTAATCCTTCCTAGAACTGATGCTAGCAGCCCCATATGCCACTGAAGGTTTCAACCCCTCTGAAGCATTCCAATGGAGTGAAGTGGGTGTTCCAGCAGCCATGGCACAAGTATTTACAGATGGGGGCTGGATCAGTGTCACAGTAAGGGACTGGTGCCAGCGTAGCTTGATTATGCTGGAGGTCCTTCAAAAATACCTCCACCCAACGTGAAGCTCAGAATCTTCCCTCAAGTGGTACTGACTGGGGTTCTCGCCATCAGATGCCCTAGAGTGGCAGAGCTTCAAGATCAAAGTGCAAATGGCTAAAAGTATCAGCTGCGAGGTATCAGCATCCACCACATTGAAGCATTCCTCAACTGGGGATTCAGCCTTGATGAATTGGTAAGTTAAATTTTGAAGGGAAAGACCCCCGATGAAGTACCCAAACCAAGCGCAAAAACCAAATCCTACAGCGCCACGGTGGCACATACCAAAGACAACATCTGGAATGGAGCAGGGAGCTACATTAAGTACATCCATCAGTTGATCAGTGGGGGCTTTACAGACCGCCAAGCACCAAAATTATAACTAAAGGATGCTATCCAAATCCACCTGCAGCTAGTGGAGGAGGAGGAATGGTCTGACCTGATAATATCAATTTATCAGGAACTTGACAAAGTCCTAGCCGGAGGGGACTTTGATCACCACTGGGTACCTGAATGGGGCTATATAGATATAGCAATCTCAGGCAAATTGGACTGCAAGAAACTCCTCAAAATCAGCATCAAATACAAGGGGATTTATCTGCAAATGGAACTGACCAGATACGCCAACCAAAATGCAAGGTGGGTAACCTTCCATAATCTTCCCACCAATTGCAAATAGGAGTGGGTGCACAAAGCGATCCAGTATGGATTGTCATACTATGGGAAGTATGAGAATTTTGGCAAGCCGGTGGCAATTACATCACAAAGTGCCTCTACCCTCAGACAGTGGAAGCACTGTACCCACTATCACTGGATGAAGCTGAACAAAATTGCTCTACCCAATTCATCCGCCTGCCCAGCCTCGATAGGGTAGTATACATCAAACAGGAGGATGCCAAACAAGTGTGCCAGTTCTGTTATCAGACCAGCCACACAATGGCTCAATGCCACCATCATAAAGGTAAAACTACATGGGAATACAAATATGACCCCATTGGGGGAATCACCAAGGTGGGTACCAAGACTTTCCTCTGCCCAAAAGCCAGAGAATGGATCCCACGCAACCTAATGGAGGTAGCAGATATGAAATGCAGCAACAAGAATTGGACCTGACACATAGAGAAGCGTGGGAATGAGAAGCGGCAAAGCAATCTGAAGTGGATGATGAACTGTTTATAAATATGAATCCTGAATCTTACACAATGGATGAGGGAACTGACCCTGGACCAACAGAGAAACGTCCAACCCAAGTGGAATGGACAGTCCGCAAGGAGGAAAGATGGCAGAAGGTGAACCCAAAAAAGTCTCCCAAGCAAGGGCGGATGCAGGAAGCCAGAAAATCGAAATTGAAGCCTGACAATACAAAAGTGAATACTAAATTGAATTGGAAGTCATTGGCAAATAAACCCAAAGTGACCAGTGAAAAATCAGCAGGAGCAACGAAATCGACAAAATCATATGGACAATCACTGACTAAAAAAATTGAGTTCTGCCATTAAATCAAATGAAGGGGTGCAAATCTGACCGACGGATGAGGGAGAATCTGCTGCTCCACCAGCAGGGGACAAGGGGCACCTGGACTCAATCACAAAAGCATCCCCATTATCCATTGATAGGGAGACAGGGATGGCGACTGAATTCCCAGTATACAGGATGCCCGGGAATATAATCCCAGTCCCAACCAACTGACCCCAAAAAACCAAATATTGTACCCCTAAAACCATTGACACCATCATTGACCAACCAGACCTCATTACGGGACTCGATCCACAACCCAAACAATGCTAAACCTCATACCTGTGGGTCGGGCAGCCAGAAATGAGGATAGTGACTACAAATGCTTGGGGGATGGCGAGCATACAAATGAGGAGGAGGAAAATGCACCATTTAAAAACTAATAATAATATTGACCTAATTTTTATTTCTGAAACACAAGCTGGTAACCAAAAGGAAATGGTGCCAAGCTCAAACCGTGATGCAAAAAACCACCCATGGTCCTGCCAGATAGGCTACCAAGTCCTATGGACGGACCACATGGCGATAGTCACAATGGACAAGAAAATAGACCTGGAATTTGTGGAAGAAACTCACGCTGGTAGGATCTTGATAGCAACGGCTACAAACAGAGAAACTGGCAGGAGCATACATTGAGCAGTCTACGCCTCACCAAAGCACCACCAAAACTGTATTTTTTGGGAATTCTTAGCAGAAGTGCCATTTGAAGAGATGACCATAATAGCAGGAGACCTGAACTGTTGGATGAATGTGAGCTGGGATACATTCCTGATGAGAGAACATCCCAACAGTAAGGCCGACGAGATGCTCAATTACCTAGTCAAATTGGGGATGTGCCTAATGATTGACAAAGAGGATGATGACCTGGCCAACCTAACGCGGTGGTCATATGACGCCGCCGGATTCCCACTGTCAGGATCACGTTTAGACTACATCCTAGTGTCATTGGATCTCAAGCCAATGACATCCAACAGCGAGGTTAGCATAAATGCTGAAAGTGACCACATGGTCATCCATGTGGATATCGACCTGGATGAACCTCTGAGGAACCGTGAGTGGCAACTGGCACCAGCCATGCTGAGGGATGGGGAATGGCGCCAAAAGATTGATGCTGGACTGGATCAACTGGTAGCATATCTGGACAGCTGTTCAGAATTATACCTGATAGAATGATGGACCAGGATCAAAGCAAAAATGAAGCATGATAGTATGAAGTTCAAAAAAGTGACCTCCTACAAGCAAACTGCCACCGTGAAGCAGCTGAAATCTAAATTAGAAAGGCTGAGGCTCACCCAGAGGGACAGTGAGGACTGGTGGAGCAAGTACCAAACAACACACAAAAAGTATTGGGCCATAATGATGAAGCAAGACTCAGAGAGATGTACCAATGCAACTTACTGATATCAGAGTCTAGCGAGGACAATGACCAAAGAGAGCCTGAAACACCTCAAGGAAATTTGTACCAAGGCTAGGGTATGGGAAGTGGAGACAGCGGAAGGGGAAGTATCAACAGACCCCAAAATGATCAAGTGAGAGGTCGAGCTTTTTTATGGTGATCTTTTCTGACAACAAGAAATGAGCAAATTGGTGACAAAAACCCTTATTGACCTGGCCAAGCTGGCACTAGGGGGCTGTATGCTGGAAGATATTTCCAAGCTATCCACCAAAATCTCTATCAATGAAGTTAAGAGGGTGCTAAAGGAGTTGCCAAGAATGAAAGCACCAGTCCCCAACAATATGTGTGCAGAAATATACAGCATATTCTGAGACTGCATCACGCCAGAGCTCAAAGCCCTCTTCAACCACTGTTTACAAAATGGCCAGAATATTCCGGGAGGCCAAGAGACCTGAATTGTACTTTTGTACAAAAAGGGCCTCAGACACCAACTTCAGAACTGGCATTCAATTGTGCTATCAAACACCGATTATAAACTGCTCACGCACATACTATCTAATTGATGATGGCAACAGCGCCGCGCACACTCCATAAGGCCCAGAATGGCTTTGTCAAAGGCTGTATTATATGGGACAGCATTGGTTCAGTCCAGAGCATACTCCAGAATGTGAGGAGCATTGAACAGGGGTACCTTATGTTCCTCAATATGGAAAAGGTATATGACCAAGTATGTGGTCATTCCTTCATGAGGCACTAAAGGCAGTCAGTATCCCCCACACTTTTTGAGCATGGATAATGATGCTGTACTTGGGCCTGGTAACGAAGGTGATTGTTGCAGATGGTGTAACCAACAAAATCCTGGTTGAGAAAGGTCTCCAACAAGGTGACCCTATGTCACTGATACTCTTCAACTTTGCAGCCAATATTCTACTGGCAGCAGTGGATGCAAAGCTCCAGAGTTTATTCCACCCTAACCAAATGCCACTGAAGATGCTAGCATTCACTGATGATATGTTAGTAGGCATAAGCTCACTGACTGGCCTCCAGGGTGCTGATAAACTATTAAACCTCTATTAGATAGCATCAAATGCAAAAATCAACTTGACAAAAACCTCAGTGATGAGGGTCAGCAACCTGAGCTTCAGTCCACCAACTGACACAATGCAGATCATACACTCTCAGACAGTCTGATACCTCAGGATACTCTTCAATAATAAGGGACCAGCGGTACTGGAGACCAAACAGGAAGTATTGTCAAGCTTATCAATCTGAATAGCATGCTGGAAAAGTATCAGACTATGCCTCAAGGAGAAAGTGCAGGCAATAAATATCTTCATCTTCTCAAAGTTGTGGTATGTTGCTCATGTGCTGCCAATGAGCCAAACTTAGAGAAGAAAATCAGGTCAATGCTCTGAACCTTCTTGTGGTTCAAGGCAAAGGCAGCGCTGATACCACTGGAAGCCCTGTCAAAACCAAAGAACAAAGGAGGCATGGGCCTCCTGGACTTCAAATTTCACGCCTGGTATATATGGGGGAAGTCATTCCTAAAGCTAACACAGATGCACATGTGCTACCTGACCCTAGCATGGGGCGTGAACTGGGCAAGAGCCCAAGGCCTCCAAGAGCCAATCTCTCCCCACTCAATACATGAATGGATGGTGCACCACCCACGGATAACCTCCCAAAAAGGTACTCCACACTACTGGTGACTATGCAATCAGGTGTGCACCAGGGCAAATGGTTATTTGAGCAATCAGACTGAGAAGCCAACCAAATACAAAGGGACATTGAAGCACATAATTCTGCAATGATTTCTGCAACAAGCTGGGAGGAGCATAACTAAATTGCCAATGAATATACTACCAAGTCAATCAGAATAAGGTACAAATTGATGCTGAAAGAATATAGGGACCCACTCCTGAAACTGGAGCACAATCTGCCTACCCATCCACAAATCCTAAATGACTGGACTACCAAAGGCCACAACACTAACTACCCAACAAAGGAGTTGTTCTTGGGCCTGAACTCCCACTTGGTAATAGCCAAACAGCGTTTGGTAACCTGGCAGATCCTAAATCAGGTATTCAAATTGGGCAAGCACATTGGGCTGGACTACCAGCACAAAGAATACCCCATACATGCTGAACCAGAAGCAGATATAGCCCACCATTACTATGAATATGCCATGTTCAAAAATACTGGTCCACAATATGCTACATCCTATCAGGTGAATAATAACCACTGGGAATACATCCATTGCAGGATCTTTTCTTTACAAAAACCCTGAAAATGGCTCCAATCCAACTATGAGCCTTCATTTACTATTATTGTGTATGGGTAATTCACTGTGTGCTTGTCGCCAAGGTTTTGAGCAACGAGTGCCCCCACCATAGAGATTTGGTATTGAAGAACATTCAGATTGTTTCCAATCAGCTCTGTCAGATCTCAAAATTTTCATGCCTAATTCCCAGGTGTTATAAAGCTACACATTTGGCTTTCCCCACCAGATTGTTCATCATATGTGATGAGGCAACTAATTGATTGAGAATCAAATGGCCTGTAAGCCTGCTGATGCTAGAACCATGGCTAGCGATGGCGATCGCTGATCAGCAATGGTCGGAGATGCTAGAATTCAAGCAGCCCAAACCCCGTTCCTTTTTACCCTTGGCTGAATCACCTGTATTCTGCCCTCCCCTCTTACTTTCCCTTAAATTTATTTTAAATAAAGTATTAAGTTTTTATAAAAAAATCTAGCATAATTGGCTCATCTTTTGGCTTTAAACTTCAACTTTATAAGAGGTCAGTTGTCCGAATCCTGGCATAATCATTTTTTATACACTTTTCTTAAACTCACTGTCAATTCTGTCTGTCTGTAATTAAATCTTACAAGCTCTATTTCAGACACTTATCTACTTAATAAAACATATTCACTGACATACTGACTCACTGACTGACTGACATCTGAAACCTTCGAACCTGATAGGTTCAATCTATTTGGGACCATCTAGTACTAAAAAAAAGATCAAATCTGAAACTATAGAGTATGATAGGTTCAATCTATTTAAGGGAGTTGGTGAGAATTGGCGAATATTATCTAATAATTCACCAAATTGCTCACCTGAAGCTAATCAAGTCTGATAAGCTTAATCTATTTGGGTGAGTGGGTGAGAATTGGCGAATATTATCTAATAATTCACCAAATTACTCACCTGAAACTCAACAAAATCAGTATTAGAGTTTAGGTAGTTAGGATAATCAGTTCACCAGCCACGAGGGCAACAGCGGAGCTGTTAGTCCGAGTGGCTTGAGAGTAGTGCTGGCACAGCCTATAGGCTACAATGTGAGCTTATCATCTGATAAACTAAATGCCGTAGCGAAGCATGGGTATTTAGATGTTAGGTTTATATATTTTAAAACCTGCCTAATTTGGTTCACCTAATTAATAATATACTTTTGGCAAGTTAAGTAGAAGTTGATTTAGTAGTTTGGAAGATATGTCACATACTCAATGATTTTAAGTATAAAGAGATATTTCGGGTAGCAGTTTGGTGTTCTTTGATTGATTCGATAGGTTTTTGATATGATATATGTCCTATGGCTGGGGGGTAAGTTCAAAGTATGAGATCATACCTGACGAGCTCAAATGATTATGGGTGTGGATTGTTTTTGCATAGGTTGACCAATAAAATCGACTAGATTTAATAGATTTAAAATGATTTATTGTAGATGGCGATCAGTAATTTTATTATAGATTAGCCAATTAAATCAACTAGTTTAAAATGAATTATTGTAGATAGCAATCAGTAAATTTACTATAGATTGACCAATTAAATCAACCAACTAAATAAAATGAGGCAATATAGATAGATATCTGAAAATTTACCATATAATTGATTGATAAAATCAACTAAATAATAAAAACTAAATAAGTAAAAACTGCCAGCCTTATACTTGAAATATTGGACTAGTCAAGTTAACTGAACAATTATATTTATATCATAGAATATTTTTGTCAAGTTTATCTGAGATTGGTAAATAGTCTAGGGGTAGGTGTTGAAATAAAAATGCATTTATAATGATTTATTTATAAAATGATTTCCTAAACCACCATAACTAAAATGCTACCTAACTTTTAAATTTTATTCGAGGTGGGCCGACCTGGGGGCGATACCGCACCGATGAGGGGTAGTGAAGAAAATGGGAAAGGAGGATAAAACCCGGAAAACCTCCATGCGCGGCGTATGATAGGCCAGGAACTCCATGGACCGCCTTTGCTATTCGCTATCTCGGTTCGGGGCATTGGTGCGCAACGCCAACACAGTCATAATCGTCCCCTACCCAAAGTTCACTACCGGGATCGAACTCGGGGAGGCAGCGGTAGAATACTACCTAACTTAATATAAGTTAAATAAATTTGAATCTATCTACCAGCTACTTGCCTGCTGTCATACACAGTTTTAGTTAAGCTAATTCAACCATTACTTAAGTAATCTAACCATTTTAGGTATTATTTTTTTGAAAGTTAAATGTCAGAATACATTAGTATCCTATCATAACAGTAAGTAAAATGTTAAAGTTTTTAACAACCTTCAGCCATAAGGCATATATCATGCACTTGAGTTTTTTACCATAAGGTGAAACTTGAATCATTTTTTTGTTTGGCCGAGTGGTTGATGGCTTTTGTTCGAATCGATAGGACCAGTTTAGTTTTAAGGGGTGATTAGTTATTGGTTGTTTTGATAATTTCAATTAGGTTTACCAAATTGGTTGGTGGTTTTTGGTTGATTCGATTGAGCAATTAGATTTGGCTGAGTGGTTTTGTTTATCTATAATATAAAATCTAAATTAATAAATTGAAAATCTGAAATTTTATAGACACCTTAGCGAAGCACAGGTAAATCAGCTAGTTTAATATAATTCAACCAATAAATCATCTAAATTTAAAAAATGAATTATTAATTTATTTGTCTATAAGATACTATATATAATATATATACAACGAGTTTTAATTTTATAGAGAAATAGTAAGGGATCAAAAATGATATATAGAGATAGTAATATTTAATAAAAGTAGGAAAAAGAGCTACTTTTAAAAATGCACTAATTTTTTGGGGGAAAAGAACTGGGGGTAAAATTTTTTTGGGAAAAAGAACCTCCTTTAAAAAGCTTTAAAAAGTATGAAGTAATTGAGAAATTATGCCTCCTCAATAAAACCCTTTTTGAAGTTGGCACCATATTTTAACTGACTTATAATAGGTATTTATAATTTTATATACTCTGTACTATATATTCTAAGTTGCTTATAGTTTACATTTGGACCCAATCCAGATATAAGATATAATTTGTATTTGTGAGCAAAATTTTATAATTCAGTTTAAAATATGGCGCTGACTTCAAAAAGGGTTTTATTGAGGAGGCATAATTTCTTAATTTTTTATACTTTTTAGAGCATTTTAAAGGAGGTTTTTTTGTCCCAAAATTTTTTTTGGTTGATTCGATGTGCTCAATAGTTTCAGGTAGGTGATTAAAAGTTTAGTTAATTTGGCAGGCTTAATTAATTTAGGCTAAGTGGTTGGAGGTTGGAATATTTGATAAGTTTAATAGTTCATGAACTTATTGATGGCTAAGGGTAGCAGCCTGGCAGGGTAATTCCTGCTTCCACTCTAGTACAGGTTTTGTTTAACACATGTTCGAAACCTGTACTGGCTATAAAAAAATCTCGGTGTGGTATAGTTTTCCCAAGGTTGATCCACCTCGATTACTAAAAAACTTATTGGTGGCTATCTACCAATATAAAAACTAATTTGAACATCTGGTAAGTTATAAATATCGTAGAGGAGCACGTGTATTCCACTAGTAAATACATAATCTCAGTTGGACCATCTAGTACTAAAAAAATATATATAATCTCAGTTTTTGGATGCGTATATGCGTTTTTAGATTTACATCACCCCCATTTTTTGGACACATGCATCAAATCATTGAAAGGGTTTTACATCAAAATCTGGCCATTTAGATTTTACTTGGGAACTATCTTTCGATGATAAGTGTAAACCAATTTCCTTTATGCAATAAAGGAGTTTAAAAAGGTCTACTTCTCCCTTTACGCTGTATAAAATAAATTCGCTCGCATCACTTAATTAACTATTACGCCTCTAGATGAATATTAGATGAATACTTTAAAGTTGGCATACTTTTTGATCCTTTTCCCGGTAAGTAATACACGTATTTAAATGGGAATGCTTGTTCGCTTATTTTTTGCTCATACCCGTTTTCCAATTTTTTAGCCTTTTGACAAGTACCTTTTGCTACTACGTAATTTCGTTCATCCTTTTTTAGCTCTCTTTGATCCTGCCTTGCTTTGTGTTTAAACTTTTAAATGTCATTTCAGCTATCCTTTATGAACGATGATTGATTCTCTTCTCAGACAGCGGTGCGTTCAACTAGCCGCAAATTGGCTGCTGAAATCAGTTCCGGAACCAACACTACCGATATAATTATTTTTGATTTTCCCGGATTATCCCACACCCCTTATTGGCGGAAGTTGATTCCCTACTTTCAAGATTACCTTTCTTTCTTCAAAAGAGAATATTATGGGGTGTTGAAAGATAAGGTATTGTTTCGTGGGAAGGGTGGCGTGAGGAAGAGGAGAGGATATCATCCTTGGGGAAGCGTAGTTGACCAGGACTCACAGAAGGCTTGTTTAAACCCGGATGGGACTTACAACTCTCGAAACCTTGAAACCTCAGGGGCGGCGAACGAAACCTCAAGCTACCCGGCCTCTCCGACGCGAGGGTACGTCTACAGCGGGTCGGCCGATCGCTTCAACTATGCCTCGGTGGATTGTGCGGCGGGGATCATGGCGACCAATAAAGGCGCCCGCAGCGCGTCAGCAATCCTTCAAAATGACAAGGACCGCTACCTTCTTGACAAGTGCTCTTCGGAAAGGTATTTTGTCGTTGAGCTTTGTCAGGAGATTGAAGTGCAAACCTTACTCCTGTCCAACTTTGAGTTTTTCTCGTCAACCTTCCGCCACTTCAAGCTGTATACCTCTTCGCGGTATCCTCCCAAGGAGCCGGATGGCTGGTACCTTGCTGGATATTACGAAGCTCTGGATACGCGCAATACTCAAGTAAGCGGAGTGCTTGATTCTTTTAATTACCCAGGTTTAGGCGTTTGATGTGCATTTGCCTCAAGTGTGGATCAAGTATCTAAAGATCGAGTTTCTCTCTCATTACGGCGACGAATACTATTGTCCTATCTCTCAAATCAAGGTTTTTGGGCCAACCATGCTGGTGGAGTACCTTGACAGCCAAGAGCGCCAAAGCAGAACTGAAGATCGGCCCTCTATTGCCCCCTTTCCAACTGCCGAAGAGCAAAGCTTGTTGGAGAAGTTGGCCTCCAAACCCATGGTCTATGAAGTCCCCAAGCTTCAACTGCCTAAGCCTAGAACTCCCAAAAAGTTTAAAGTACAGCTGGGCTCTTCGCCAAAGATCTCTTCCGGTGACCTTTCGCTTCAAAAGGCGAGACCATTTCTTCCAAAGTGCAAGGCGGAACCTTTTACGCCATTTGACCGCAAGGAGAAGGAATTTGAGGTGTTTTTGCGCAGATGTTCTAAGGAGGATCAACCTGACAATCCACCATCTGAGGCGGATGGGTTTTGTGAGGGGCAAGCTTCGAGCACTGGAGACTTTCCCCAAGCGGAGCTCCCGCACTTCACCTCTCAGACAACTTCAGCGCCAGGAAGTGGAACCGAAAACGTATTTCGAACTATGGCGAGACGTTTGGATGTATTAGAAGTCAAATACGCGCAGCTTGAAAGTTACATTCACGAACAGATCATCGCCTTCAACTTGATTTTGACTAAAATGGACGCCCATCAGGAGCAACAGCTGCGCGCGGCACTTAATGACATCAGCCAAACTTCCAACCATCAGATGGAGCAGCTCAAGCAATCCCATGAAGTGTTTTTGGCACTTTTCCACCACGTCGAAACCTCCAACGCCAAACTCCACCTCGAAGTGAAATCGCTAAACCAGAAGGTCAATCTTTTATCTGATGAGGTGATGTTTGGCAAGCGGATGGCGTTGGCTCAGCTGACGATCATGTTTATTGTAGTGGTGATGGTGGTGCTTGTACAACTCTACTACTCAGCTTTTAACTCCAAGCCCCATCGCCACCCAGATTCTTTGCCTCCCTCTCCAGCTGCCCCCCATCCCGCCTTACCGATTTCGCCTCACCCCAATCCAATGTCACCTCTTCAGCTCTCTAACTCGGGCTCTAATCTGCCTAACGACGCCTCTTGTCAAAGGGAGCCTGAGTTCCCAGATCTTTGTGCTCAAAATCCATCGCAACCTCTGATTTCTAACTCCATGGACAAGTTACTCAATTTCTCGCCTATTCTTAAGCATCCCTCTAACCTTAACTTAGAACCCTCTTCCTCCAATCATTTGGATCTCATACCTACTACTGTTGATATGGATCATCCGATATCTCCCCCTGAATCACCACAAGGCTTGAACTCCCCTTTAAGCTTTCCCAAGGAGCTCCCGTAACATGCATCTAAATCACCTCAGTTTCATTATTAAATCGCTTATTGTAGTATTTATATAGATTTGCATGTAACATAGGCTGCGATGACCCAATTTTATCCAGCACAACCTCCTTTTGTTAATGTGCGCTTTCAACTAATATATATGCCTTATTTCATTATAAACTATTCATGATTTTCCTTACCCTCATCAAATTTTATACTTAACAATATAGATGACCTTATAGCGACCATATAAACTGTGATTACAGCTATTCAACTTCCACTCATTTTGCCATCATTCTCTTGGAATCAAAAGTGAATCAGATGAACCCTTTGCCAAGCAGCTAGGAGATTAGGCAAAACTGTAACAATTAACTGGCTGAGAATATGGTTTGAAAGGTGGAAAGCTTCTGAATGGTGCGATTACAGCTAAGCCTGACAACCATAGAGAAATCCAAAAAGTTAAACTTTAGCGATTAAATGTAGTTTGTTTCATTAGATTGCTGTTTTCAAACTTATGGGCATGCAAAAATAGACCAAATTCACCCTTTGGTAACTTTTTTAACCATAAAATCTTAATAGTAGCTATAAACTGATTTAATGTCAATAATGGGTACTTAGTCTTGATAAATAACCAAGTTCAGTTGAGACTTAAAGGTTATCTGGTGGTTTTTTAAATGTGAAGATTTGATGCTATTTATAAACCGCTCTAAGTAGACATCTGGAATTGATATTTTATAATACTCATGATTGTTAACCCTTTGCACTCCGCTGTCCCCTCTCAGGGGACGTCGTAATTCTAGCATATCACTCGGATGTCCCCTCTTAGGGGACATTGAAGTTTATTAGTGATTACGGGAATTAATAAACTTCAATGTCCCCTGAGAGGGGACATCCGAGTGATATGCTAGAATTACGATGTCCCCTGAGAGGGGACAGCGGAGTGCAAAGGGTTAAGTTTTGGACTAAAAATGGCGGGAACTTAAAGCAAAGATTGCGTATGCCCCTAAATTTTATGTAAAGGTTTATGTTGTACCGGTTGTATCTTCTGAAATTGAGCCCATAATTTAATAGGGTACTAAGTTATTATGCTTCCTGTAAGTTTCTCCGAGAGAAAATTAAGAGTAATTTAATGCCATTTAAATGACTTTAGTTAAAAATATCAAACTAATTATTTTGCTTTAGGTTACTAGATACACACTATACTATAGATGACAAGAAACTTGAAGTGTGTATACCAAGGGTTTTATTTTTAAAACTTTACATAGGTCAAATAAAATTCAAAAGGATAAATTTTGTTTATTTATAACGGACAAGGCATCCGCTACATTGCTCTAATACCGAGATGGGTATGGCGAAACCAATAAAATGTAAAACCCAATTTAGAATGACAAACACTTTTGTTGAAGCAAGAATGAGGTTGAAAAATGTAACCAAAAAAGCTGTCAAGAATCTAAAGATGGTTCGCTTAGACCTGAGGACGCTTAAATACCAAAACGTCTGAGAATTTCCAATTTACAATGGGGGCGTTGAAATTGGTGCAAAGGTGTCAGATTTCAAGCGCACAGGTTAGCTACACACAAACCATAAGGTAATGTTTGATTAAAGTAACCTTGCCTGAAAAAAACAAGGAACCTTATAAACAAGCATAGGGTTCTTACTAATCATTAATAGATCATGCTGTAGTATCTAGTACTGCCAGTGGCTCAAGGGTTGCTTAAGTAATCTTCTTGGTAGGCTCTCTCAGCTTCTCCCAGAAAAGTTCCCTATCCTATTGACAATCCTCCCCAGATCTTCTTTATCTACCAGAGTTCTCATTAGTGCTTTCTATAGTTATTAAGCAGTCCTCAATAATGGGAGACTGAAATTGTGCTATCTAAATTAATCATAAGTCAAACTAGGGCATAAGGCACTTCCATAAAAAAGGTGCAGTTTTTCAGATTAGTCAAATTACAGGCATATGGTCATAAAATTATAAAGGACTCTACTAAGATATTTTTATGCTGATGCATGGCAAAATAGCATAATACACTGCAACAAAATAGATGGCAATAAATTAATTGGTTATACTAGTTGGTAGTCCATATTTTAAGGGAATGTGAAATGCACCGGTGGGGAATTAGTGATTTGATAAATATTAAATTGACACACTAGGCCCCTACATATAAAAGCATGTGACATGGCTAAGATAGATGCTATGATGCAATTGAATCAGCCATTACATATTAAATAGCTATAAAAGTTAATAGATAAAAATAATATCATCCAGATGGTTGGTCAAACCAAATACAATATTTCCCCCACTTGACCAAACATCAGGGAGTAAAGATGTGTGGGGATCAACTAACTCACTGAGAACTTAGGGTTGTTGGGCCTAAATTCTGCTGGTACTTCTTCAAGAACTTAGTGTTCACCCAGTTAATAAAGTGACCTTAACAGGACCCTTCAGAGTTTATGCATCAGTGGATGTCTTCTCAATGATCTCAAAGGCACCTTCCACATATGCTCCAACTTAAAAGTTTTTCCAAATTCATGGTTATCATAGAACAAAACTAGTTTCCCTACAATAAAGTGGGGTAATGGCTGCCAGGATTTTTTATCCTTCTCACAAGATCTTCTTTTCCAAACCAGCACATTAGAGTATACAACAGTTTATAGTTGAATTAAAGTCTGTGACAGCTTTTCCAAATATTTTGATGGAGTTGTATGTTCTTAATTGACACAAGAATATAAAATTGGGGGGAAGTGCAAGTTGTTTCCCATGAAGTAAATCAAACAGGGAGTAACCTGTGGTGAATGATAAGGTGTATTATAAGCAAAAATGGTAGAAGGCAATAAAAAGTTCAGCTGGACGCCTTTGCCATAATTATATTATGCAAATTACCAACAAGAGTACCATTCATCCATTTGATGGTGCCATTTTATCAGGGTGATAGGGCATAGATAATATTCTGTGTATATCCATCAAACCATTGAGCTTAGAAATTATCTGGGATGTTAAATTAGTCCTATCATTCATCAACAGAAACTGGGGGCATCCACGCCAATAAATAACATCTTCTAAAATGAACTTAGTTGTCATTGTGATGCCTAAATCCCTGACTGCTTTGGCCTCCATCCATTTTGTGAGGTTTTTGATGGCCACTATTATAAATTTAAATTGGACAGACGTGTTATTCAGAGGGCCTACAACATCTATAAATATAGTATGACAAGCAAATTTAGGTTTACCCAACTGGCAAGCTGTGGTTTTCCTATAATGGCATCCATTTGACTTTCCTTGCAACAGTGAAGGGTGCCATGAATATTGAAGTGCATGGATTCCCTTTAATGGTGCTGTTTAAACAGCTCAGGCATCTTCTTAAAACCCCAATGATCCATCACCTTACAGGCCCTAAAATATATTGGTCTGCTATTTCAGATATCCTGATATTGGACATGACAGAAAGAATATTGATCATTCAACTCCCTCAACTAAATTAATACCTAGACTTTAGAAGGGGGTTAAAGGAATTTATCCTGATATTGGACATGATGGGTAGTCTATCAACCATTCAACTCCCTTATCCAAATCAACACCTAGACATGAGAAGGGGATTAAAGGAACTACCTTATTGAATTACCTAGAGAAATCAATAGTTGGCACAGCTCAATTAAACTATAGGAAAATTCTAACAGACCATATCAAGCCTAGGATACTTAGATAAAGTCCTACCTCATTTTAATGATGGATTATTGTAAAGTCAGGTGACAATAAATCAAGGTACCACTTGAGGCAGTAAATTGAGACAAAGACAAAAAAGGAAAGAAACAAGAAGATTCCAAATGATCAACCTAAGTGACCCCCAGTCTCATCCAACTTGGGTATTCAACTCACCATTATTTTCTATCAAAAATATGATACAAAGGTATTACATTATCTGTAGTAGATCGCCTGACCAAAAGCCTCCATTTCATATTCTCCCCTATTAATTTTATCTATCCTTTTCCTTTTGGGTTTTTATTGTTGAAAATGATATTTAAAACCCCCTATTTTATACTATATAAGGTTACATCATAATTCTATATCTCATTTGGTACTTGACTTTAATAAGTCCATTTCACCATACTTACCATAAGATGGATACTATAGTTGGTGGGATATAGTGGTAAATTGGCACCCTTTAAAATAAAGATAGACTTGTCATGTGACATAATCAGACTCAAGTATTGACTGCTGAGCTTCTTGGACATAGCATCAATAAGCTTAAAATGGAAGATTAAAATGTTTCATTGGTTAGGGTATCCAAAGTTGCTGATTGTTAAATGGTTTTATAAAGCTTACCATTTTTAAACTAGTGTTCAACCATAATTTTCCAAGTATTATGGATGAGACTGAGACTGGTTCAACTAGTCATTTCTCAACCAATGGTTTGAGTGAAAACTTTCAAACTTGTGGAGGTACAAATGATTAACTCATATACAGATGGGGTCAAATGAGGCTTTTTTATAGGCAAGAGCGAGTAAAGGAATTTTCAGTTTTATCAGGATGATGTTATGAGAAATAATTTTCAAAAGTTTATGAAATGACGTCATGTGAGACATTTTCAACCTGAGTAGTCAGATGATTTAATATACAAAGATGACTTAAATATGTATTTTATTTGGGGAAGGTTGACCAGAGGAGGTACACTTCTGATACAAGAATAAAATAATAATTAAATGTTAATAATTAAGTACACCCAGAGGGCTCATAGCACCTCCTGTTGCCTCCAGGACCACCAGATTTAGGATGATGGGGGATTTTATGCTGACTTATCCTTGGATGCAGCATTAGTGAAGGAATTAGTCAATATTTAAGAACCATATAGGAAACTATAAATTTATTACGCTTGACAACAAACTTTTGGTTTTTGTTTGTTACAAGAATGATAACAGCTGAATCTTATAGAATTTTTGATGCTGATTTCAAATATGTAGATGGTTTTTTCTATTGGGCATATTTTTTTGTAATTACCATTTTTTGAAAAATGTTTATTGTACATACATGCAATTTCAGCATACCTAAAATATGTAACATTTTAATTTTCTGGCATAGTGTGTTATTGTGTTGACATAAACTTATCTGTCATGGATATTAATGAACTAAAATAAATTAATAGATATACAAATTAAATACCAACATAATTTTCACAAAAAGTAAATTAATAATGTCATATATATTGCACTTACATAGTTTGTGCCCATGTACTTTTTAGAGAAGTAAGAAGGGAAATTTCAAAAAACTGAGGCTGATAGGTAATTTCTGACTTCATATTTTGAATCAGCGCTCAACAGTACATAAGATTAAGAAAATATTAATAATGTAACAAAATCATTTTTGTCCAGTGTTATCCTTCTGTTGCGTGGGGTCATGTTTCCAAACAACCATGCTTGAAAATGTTCCAATATATGGTAGTGAAAATGAATGATGACTTCTTGGAGGGTAGGCGTTGCTCCTGTAAATGAATCCAATACTAAATTATGATTTTCCATAGTGCCATTGCTACTATTAATGCCCATAAAGATGGATGAATAGGTGACTTCATGTTGATAGCAAACATGTTCCTAGCTAAACTAGATGATTGTCTATTATCTTGATACAAAGATGATTTTACCGCCAAAATTCTATATAAATATCAACCCCCCTTTTATACCTTCTGGGGTCCAAAATAATTTGCATTCCACCAGTGATGATATGATGAGCAAACTAAATTATGTTGATGTGAGCGTCTAAGATTTAAAGAGGAATACTACTAAATTGGAACCTATCTAATTTTGAGAGACTTGAAGACATTATGTGAGGTGCATTGGGGCAGCATCATCACCCAAACTTGAAGTTGAGATGATGATTATTAAATTAGTAATTAAACAATATTGCAATAAGGTACAATGATCCAACACACAGAAGTGAGACCTAGTATAAATGCCCCTACAACCAAGGTTTAGTGATAACCACTGTGAGATGGAGCTTGCAGTTATAAGAATTTTTCCAAATAGATGAAGCTACCAAAGAAGCAGTCAGATGCCGTCTGACTAAAAGATCTTGAAAGATTCTTATATCAAAACCTCAAATTCCCAATATTTCAATATCTCATTTGTTTGCTATCTTGAATTTCCCTTGACATATAAGTACTTCACTTATTATCTTAAATAAAACCTTGTTACAAAATCTCAAGTTTATCCTTTTTGTTGCACTTTTATTGTATTAAGTGTAAAAATCACCAGTAACCAGTCTAGGATTAACCAAATACTCTGTGACTAGTAACCTTTATAAGACCTGCCCTGTTTGGAAGAAGATACTCTCTGTCATGGACACCTTGGTGCTGATAACACCAAGAAAAAGTTGGAAAGGTTACCGTTTAGTACTGAGGGCCAATGTATGGCAAAATGTATAAGAGTGTCAAGAAGTTCACCATGGGTGCGGACAGTTTATACAAGCAATTGATGCTCCACAGGGTAGCATAAAAGGAGGATTTTCTTAGCAAGAGTGATTGTGATGTTAGAAAAAAGTTATCTGTGCCTAATCTGATCAGAGTAGACCCTTAAACAGTGAGTCAGCCTCTAAAGTTAAGCTTGCTGAGGTCAGTGCACTGACTATAGTGCTCACTACAGGGGTGACAACATCAGGTCTTAGCAATGATCATGATAGTTATACTGATCTAGCTGATGATGATGCAGATATGGAGGTATATCATGGAGAGGATTACTCTGAGCTCCTGGTGATAGAGAAGGATGCATTTTGTACTATACTCTATACCCTGGAATTTGAAGTGCATGATCTATGCACTGATCTTGAGCATATCAAGGAGACTGATAGAAGAGATTGAAATGCCTCTCTACTTTTTGTGATAACCCATTGCCTATTTGTAACGGATCAGGAGGCACCTGATCTATACATTGCTTCAGATTGGGTGGCGTTCAATCCAAATATTGCACTAATCCAAAGAGCCTCAAACTTGGGGGAAGTCAGAGCTAGTGAAATTAACATTCTGAACCCAAAATGCATTCATGAATTGATGTCAGGCTTACACATGGCGTGGATGATGATATGGTGGGATGTGGAGTCTTTGAAAGCGATGTGCTGGATGATGTTTGGAATAGCTTAGCATAGGAGGAGCTTATTTAATACTTGCGAAGGGCTATTTATTGGAGGATGTTGTGGCCCTGAAGGGCAAGTTGCATCTTCTACAAAAAATGGAAAAGTAAAATAAAAAATAATAGCCTTCAAATAAAGAAATACTTTTTTTATTAAAATTAATAAAGATTCAGATTAGTATCATGAGCTCAACCAGTGAGCTTGGCGTGGCATTGACGTTGTTATTGGCCCTTTCCTGGTCCCAGACCCTGCTGTTGATGTGCAGCGTTGTGGGAACAGTGGTGCGGGAATATGCGGCAATGATGAGGCATGGCAGAAGGGTTCAGGGATGGGCCTCAGCAGGCCTGTCCCTAGTATGGTCAGTAACATGGCTCTTACTTCCCAATTTGTTTGTAGCATATTGGTGTGAACCCGCCCATTGCATTAGATGAAATTCTAATAAATTTTTGTCAGCTTTGTGGGGGTCCTCAAGATGAGTGGTGGCACCAGGAGGGGAGGAATGGTATCGCCATGTGTTGACAGTGGTGATGGTGAGTTTCTCATTAACATCTGTAATAAGAGGTGGTTCAAGTATGTGGCACAAGTCCTGTGAAGATGGAGGAGAGGCATGGAGGATTAACAAGTCTAAAAGGTTGGGCGGCATTGCCCATGGAAGCTTTGGAGAAAATTCACCAAGTGGTGTCACAGATTCATTTTCAGGCACGGTTAGCTCAGGCAATGGGAGGGGAGACCAGTTCTCGCTGCAGATTGCGCAAATTGTAGAGGCACTACCCTCAGATTTGGCAGGGTGGGTGCAGGAGTTGATTGAGGAGCAAGGTCGCCTCCCAGGATCCATGGATGAATGTGTCAATGGATTGAACAGGCTGCCTGTCCAGATGAGGCGCTGGATGAGGCTTGGTAAGCTCTGCTGACGGTGTTTCAGGGGAGAGGATCAGGTGAAGAATAAGGTGGATTTTCTAACCATTGGCAAAAGCAGCACAAGTCTCAGATTTTCAATCATTACGAATGTTTCAACAGGGGCTGCAAGCAGATATGTTAGCTGCCATGGTGGTTGCTAAAGTTCAGAGTATGTTGGTGGAAGAAATTGCATTGTCAGTGCAGGTTGAGAAACAATTGGCCTTGATGCAAAACCAGCGGGAAAATTCTATGTCTCTGGGAAGGGGCCAATCACCCGCGGTGGCTAGTAGAGGTCAAGGAGGTTGGCAGGGCACACAGGAATTTGGAAATATCCATGGAGGGTTCCACTAGGGAAATGGTGAGGAGTTGGATAAAGCAGGAGATTAGGGTCCTGGGAAGAGTTATAGTCCTAGACCTACCTTACCTGCAAATTTTCAATCTGAGAATGCTTTAAACATTAAATCTACTTCTTCACTTTATCCTCAGTTATTCATTCCAGTGGAGTTGTATTTGCAAGGTCAGTTGGAGAAGGTGTTGACCCTGGTGGATACAGGGGCTGAGGAAAACTATGTGGAATTCGCCTTGGCAGAACGTTTGAAGTTGGAAATGAAGAGAGGTCTTGAGGTGGTGTTCGCTGATGTGTCAAGAAGAGCTCCCTCATGGTGTTTAGAGCATTTGGTAGTTGTTTGGCAGAACCCATTTTGGTTAAAAGAAGGCTTATGTGCGATCAGAAATTTGGCCATCCTGTGGTATTAAGGTTGTGATGGTGGCATCACTTCCAGCCCCAGGTTGATTTGCCACATAAAACAATTACCTAGACTCTGCAGATGGGGCCTTGGATGAGATGAAAGATGGAAGTTGGGAGCGATGTTCCAAGTGGATGCAGGAACTTGGGTGGAATGCAGGAGGTAGAGTTACCAGCTGGATATAGCAATTTTATTGGGGTATTTGGTCCTATTGGGAACTTGCTTTTTCCCCTATGGGTTCTTTTGCATTTTCATTCCAGTTCAAGGAGTGGTTAGAGCTTCCCAGAGGATGTCTGGTATACCCTCTTAATGAACAAACCAAAGAAGCGTTGGAGGGCCATATGAAATCAATGTTGGACAAAGGTTTAATTGAGCCCTCTATGTCACTGGTTGTGTCTCCTGTATTACTGGTGCCAAAAGCGATTTGCGAATTACGCCCATGCATGGATTTCTGACGTCTGAACACGGTCACTGAGCCTGATCCATATCTGATGCCTTTGTTGGAGGATATTCTCCCAATGGTTACCAGATGCACTGTTTTTACAAAGCTTGACCTTGCAGACTATTCAATCAGGTACTGGTGAGACTGGAACATCAGCAATACACAGTGTTTAAGTGTCACCTGGGGGTTTATCAGTATCACGTGATGCCATTGAGTCTTAGGAATGCACCAGCGGTGTTCCAGCGGATGATTGACCATGTCCTTGGAGAAATGATTGGTCGATGCTGTGCCACCTATATATATAATATCTTAGTATTTTTGTAGCCCCAAGAGGATCATGTCTGAGATGTCCAGGAAGTTCTGGGGCAATTGGCCAGATGGGTCTTATATTAAAACTTCCAAGTGTGAATTCAATCAAAGTTTGGTGACGTTTCTAGGCAACGTAATTTTCCAGAATGGATTGGGGGTATGTCCAGATAAACTGTGCTTGGTGCAAGCATGAAAGGCCCTTACTAATCAAACAGGGGTGCAGAGTTTTTTGGGAATGTTGAACTTCCTTTGTCAGTTTGCGAAGAATCTATCCCAAATGGCCTTACCACTCACGCATCTAGCACAGGATGTCCCGTTCATATGGGGAAGGAAAGATGATCAGGCATTCGAATCACTGAAGAATAAGTTACTTACTGCGCCTATATTGGCCCATACGGACCCTGGGAAGCCATTTATGGTGGAAACTGACACCTCAAATTATGCCATAGGTGCAGTGTTGCTTCAGGAAGGGGAAGACGGGCTGGAACACCCCGTGTGTTACTTTAGCCACAAAATGCTCCTCGCCAAAATGAATTACCCAATATATGATAAGGAACTGCTGTGGTGATTGCAGCCTTGTGGGAATGGCAGCACCACCTGCTCTATGTCCAACACCCTTTTATTAATTGAACGGACCATTAAGCGTTGAATAATATCGTGAACCCAGGAAGATGAACCAGCAACAGACCATATGGCATTGGAGCTATTATGTTATGACTTCTGGGTAGAGTACAGGACAGGATCGTCAAATGTCCTAGCGAACTGGTTGAGTTGAGACAGGGGCTTTGTGTATAAGAAGGAGGAAATGGAGGAGTTTAATACAGCCACAATGTTTTGAGTGGACCAATTCGTGATAATTGAGGGTGGGGAAAGTGAGTTGGGGGAGGAAGTCCGCCAGAAGCAAGTAAGGTTAGAATTTGGCCAGCAACTGAAGGCTAAGATGGAGGAACGGCCGCATGAGCGCCATAAGGCCTTCATGAAGAGGCGTGGGGTGTTATAACACAATTCTCGCATATGGGTGTCCAACCTATTATTACAATAAAAGGTAATATGGTTTCTCATGATTAACCGTTGGTGGGTCATCTGGGAGTAGAGAAGATGGTGGAGTTAGTGCAACAGGACTATTTGTGGCAAGGCCTGTGTAGAGATGTCAAGAAGTACATGGGGGAGTATCTGGTATGCATGAAAGCGGAGCCCTCAAGGGAACTGCCATTAAGTAAGCTAAACCCACTGCAGATACCATGTGCCCATGATGCTCAATTAGCGTCAATTTTATAATGGGTCTTCTGAAGGTGCAGGGGAAGGACGCAGTTATGGTGATTGTGGATAAACTGACCAAATATGCCGAGTTTTTCCCATGCACCAGGAGTTTTCAGCAAAGGATGCAGTGAGGATCTTCATTGATGAGGTGTTCTCTCAGAATGAATTACCTGAGGAAATCATTTAGACCGTGGTCCACAATTTGTCTCAAAATTCTGGTCAAGTTTGCTGAAGAATTTGTAAATCAGGCCTGGTTGGTCCTCAGCGTACCATCCTCAATATGATGGACAAAAGGAGAGGGTGAATCAGATACTTGAGCAGTATCGCTGGTGTTATGTTTAAATCAGCAGGATGACTAGGTTTTGTGTGTTTGGATGGCCCTTTTCACTTACAACAATCATTATAAAGCTTCAATGGGAATGACACCATTTTTTGAGAATCATGGTCTCAATCCTAGAATAAGTAGGGGATCCATGGACGGAGTGTCAGGGGGGCGGATGAGATGGCACGTACCATGGCAGATATTGGGAAGAAGCTGTGGGAGAATCTGGAGCAGGTGGTGGCTCAGCAGAAGCAACAGGCAGATTGACAAAGAGTGCTGTATCCAGTGTTTGAGCCTGGGGACTGGGTATTGGTGGCGGCTAAAACTATGCTGTTCTTGTTAAGAGTTGTAAACTGGGACTGAAGTTTTTGGGCCCATACCAGATCATCTGAGCCATTAATAAGGTGTCATTTAAATTAAGTTTGCCAATAAGTTCCAAAGCCAATAAGATGATTCATGCTTCCCAGTTACGAGCGTTCAAGGGAATAGGTCCAGATAAAATGGGACTGCTAAATCCTAGAGAAGGGGATGTTCCAGAATATGAGGTGTAGCAGATACTGGATGTTAGATGGGTGAGGGGCCGGCAGCAACTGCTGGTGAAGTGGAAAGGCTATCCAGTGAAGGAGGCAATGTGGAAGATGTAGGAAGACTGCATGCAATGCCCAGAGAAGGTCCAGGAGTTTGGTCTTTACAGGGGGGTGATGTAATGGATCAGAAGGCACCTGATCCATACATTGCTTTGGATTGGGTGGCGTTTGATCTGAATTTTGCTCTTATCCAAAGAGCCTCAAATTCAGGGAAGTCGGAGCTAGTGAAATTTGACATCCCAAACCCAAAATACATCCATGAAATGACGTTGGGCTTATGCATGGTGTGGATGATGATCTGGTGGGATGTGGAGTCTTCACAAGCGATGTACTGGATGGTGTTCAAGTGAGCTTAGCATAGGATGAGCTTATTCAATAGATGCAAAGAGCTATTTATTGGAGGATGTCACGGCCCTGAAGGGCCAGTTACGTCTTCTACAAAAAAACAGAAAATTAAAATAAAAAATGATCGCTTGCTAATAAAGGAATACTATTTTTATAAAAATTATTAAAGATTCAGATCAGAATAATGAGCTCAACCAGTAAGCTTGGCATGGCGTTGGCGTCATCTAGGCCTTTCATGGCCTAGACCCTGCTGTTGATGTGCAGCATCGTGGTAACAGTGGTGTGGGAATATGTGGCAATGATGAGGCATGGTGGAAGGGTTCAGGGGTGGGCCTCAGCGGGCCTGTCCCTAGTATGGTCAGTAACATGGCTATTATTTCCCAATTCGTTTGTAGCATATTGGCGCGAAACCGCCCATTACACTAATGTTAAATTGAAAGCAAAACTTAAAAACTTTAAGGTGAGACTTGTATTCCTCAAAAAAATTGGCAAAGCCATCACCACTCTGAATGACTATGGAGAGCTTGGAACATCATAATATATGCTTTTTGTGATGAATAAAAGTATAGAAGATCTGAAGGCGCAGATGCATACTGTACCGGAGCCTACCTCTACTAGACCTATAACTCAACTGGAGGCACCTATGTGGACCGCTCAATGGAATGTATTACAACAGGTCAGGACTTGAGCTCAGCTGATAATGTTGCGTGCAGATCCTGTTGAAAAGAATCCTAACTTTTAAACATACTTCAAAACCATGTATACACCTGGCAAGGGTCTATTGTGGGTTTCCTCAAGATGTATGAAAATAGCACTGATGGCGCTAGCAATCATCAGAAGGCTTGCCACGGTCAAGGGTGCATGAGCTGCGAGTCTCAAGGTATTTAGGGCGCAAACTTGAGACCTGGATTATCTTGACTTAAGTAAAGAACAACTTAATCTCCAAGTTTGGTAGTTAACAAGATGTAAAGAATATGAAACAAGAGTTCCTACTGATGAAAATGCGCAAAAATGAGTCAGATGCAAATTACGCTTCTTACTAATACCTAATGGCTCAGCAGTTTATGGAACACAGGAAAAATGTATCTGCCTACCACCAAAACCGTTTTACTATGCTCTCTGGAGATGCATCCTGTTATAAAGATGCATATAACTACGGCAGTCAAGAGCGTAACGTCCCTTAAAACACTTAAGGAGGTACTGCTCAACATCCAAGGGATGTACAAATTTAATTACAAGTCCATGGTACCTATACCATCCCCTCAATGAGTCAGTAAGGTCATTTATGTCGCCAATGATAGGGTGACAAGCCAAAAGAGAAGAGTAATAAACTACCTGAAAGCTTTCCAGGTCAAGAGTTTTTGTGACACAAGTGCCACCAACCTGGTCACTTTTATTGACCTTGTCCATTAGTTACCACCAAAACAAAGAAACCAACCCCTAAAGAGAATACACCCAACACCGTAGACTGGGTGGATCTTCACACTGAGGGTGAGGAAGACCATGAGGATGAAGACTTGGCTATTGCGGATTACCACGTGTTGGGGCACCTAGTGCGGTGGCAGTGCAGGCAAAATTGAGAGTTTACTGTAATGACAGATCTTAATTAAGTATACCTAATTGGCACAAGCAAACAAGCCTTTCCAAGTGATCACTTTAGTTGAAGAGGGAGAGCAATTTGTCATGTCTAACTTGAAGAATCTGGCATCAGATGACAAAGTCACTATCAAGTCTAATATAATTGATGTTGCTTTAAAACAATGTTAAGGAATCTGCCACTGGCGTCCTGAACGCTGGAAACCCCTTCAGCAAAAACGCAATAAAGGTGGAAGTAATCATCCAGAAGGTATGCGTTTTGGCAGTACTGGGCACTGAGGCTCCAGTTAACATTATATCTTTAAATCCATGAAGAAACTCAAGTTTATGCTCATCATTGACTACATTGTGAAATACCTCATTGCAGGACCTGACGTTAATAGCGTCTTAGGATCTTATTCTGTATTGCTTTTATGCTTTGGGAGTATAGTCCAGATGGCACCTGCAGAGGTATTGGACATTGGCCACTACAATTGCTTTTTTAGGTCATAGTTTCTGCTTGAGTTTGGAGTGAATATTGACTTCACCACTAACACAGTTAGCATCTTGAGTTATCAACCCCCCATGATATTCAAAAATGTAAATGTTAAACCACATAAATAGCGCATGTGCTTGGTTGAAATGGACCAACAGATCTATATTATCCATTAAATTTTAGCAGAGAAAGGTGTAAAGCGAATACAACTGACCATGAGCGCAGAGGAAGGGCTTCCTCTGAGCGCCAGAGAAGCCATAGAGATTTGACCAGGGGACCAGCACAGAATGATCCTGTCAATAAGTGTAAAAATTCCGCCTGACATATTGGAAGTGTACAGTTGAGATGGGATCTGAGAGCAAGAGCCCATATTACTTCCAGGATTCTATAATATCACCTAATATGGAGAGTTATTCCTCGTTTGGGGAACATCACTACTTGACTAATCCAAGTTAAAAAGGGAAAATTTGTAGCACTGGCTCAACTGACCAGTTGCCAAGATATTGAGTTCATACATGCAGTAGGAGTTTTTGATTAGCTTGGGTTTGGGGATGTGGCCCCTACACAGCAAAAAGAGTTGGAAGAACTTTTGGATGAATTCAATGACATTTTCATTACCGGCTCCAATGACTATGGTATGTGCAAAGGGGAGGCCTATAAGATGGACACCGGTTCTGCTATCCTCTTCAATTCCAAAACTTACCGCAATCTGAAGACAGAGGTCACAGTCATCACACAAGAGCTCATTTAGCTAGCAAAATCTGGGCTAATCCGTCCATCAAAGAGCCCATGGGAATTTTATTTGTTGCTGGTGTGAAAAAAGGATTGGACCCATATAATTTTCATAAATCATCACTGCTTAAATGAGTTAACCAAGCAGGCTCATACCAGATGCTGTGAATTAATAATGCTTTGAAACGCTTTAGTGGCTAAAATACTTTTTGGCAATAGACCTAGCCGGCGGTTACTAGCGCAAATGGGCCTCTTTCCCTAGTACTAGGAGAGATGCGCTTTAATAAGCAGACAAGGGTTTTTTGAACCAATGAGGATGCCACAGGGGCTCTGTAACATCCCTGTAAACTTCCAATGAGTGATGGATCTCAGCATTGGCGATATTAAGTTATTTAGTGCGCTGATATACCTTGATGAAATCACTGTGTTCAGTTGCACGTTTCAAGAGAACTTGCAGCACCTTTGGGAGGTCTTCACTTGGCTGCAAATCTAACCTGAAACTTAAGAGAAGCAAATGTGCTTTCTTAAAGAGAAAGATGGAGTTCCTGGGGCACAAGTTTAGCCCAGCGGAATTAAGCTTCAGGATGGGAAAGCGAACGCAATTGTGTCAATAGATCCACAAAAGAGTAAAAAAGGACAGACAAGTGTTTCTTATAATGATAGGTTACTACAGGCGGTTTATCCCCATTTCTAAGACTTGGTGGCGCCCTTACCTACCTAATTGCTAAAGAGAAGAAGGTCAAATGGAGCCTGGAGCATGAGCAGGAATTAACAGAGTTGAAGGCACAATCGGTAAAAGCTCTAATCTTGGCCCATCCAGACTTCAACAAGACCTTCTACCTGTACACCGACGCCAGTGATGTGGGACTTGACACAATCTTATCATAGATGGATGAAGACAGGGTGGATCACCTGATTGAGCATTACCCCAAAGCATTAAGAAAAATTAAGAAGAATTACGCAGTTACTGAACGCAAGTGCTTAGCCATTATAGGAGCAGTCAAAAATTTTAGATCCTATCTATATAGAACACATTTTAAAGTAATCACGGATTATGCATTGCTCCTCTGGCTGAGAAACATAAAGGATCCAAATGGACGCCCTGTCAGTTGGGGTGTTCTCCTTCAAGGGTATGATTTTTTAAATCATAAATTAAGCAGGAGACAAACAATTCAACGCAGATGACTTGTCAAGATTACCAATATTTTTACTTGCAGGCTCCAGAGAGAAATTGCCTATATGACTTAATTGGGCAAATTGAGGAGGCCAGGCAGGACGAAAAAGAGGAAGTGAATAGCGTCATGCGCAGATGTTCTAAAGATACCAGGCATTCCAATGGAAATTTGCAAAAGAAGATCCTAAATAACGGTTACCCATACATCTGGACCAGTGATTTCATGTAGTTAGTTATGGAGGATCAAGGAATGTGGGCCATGGATAATTACAAAAGATGTTGGCATACCTCAAAGAGAGGTTCTACTCAGAGTGCATGCCAGATAAAGTACACCATGCCTTAGAGTTGTATGTACCTTTTGCCAGTTTTCACCCACTGGAGAAGCAATTTGAGTTTAAGTTGATTCCCCCACTGCATCATTTAGAAATCTCACTATTGACGTGGTGGTACCAATGCCAAATGCATCAAGCGGATCCAAGTTTATCCTAATAGCAGTTTACTACTTCACTAAGTGGGTCAAAACCTCTGCGGTCAAGATGTATAACGCAAATTCCACTACTTGTTTTTGTACAGTCAAAAAATCACAAATACATGGATGCCCCCAAGTTCTACTGTTGGACAATGGAAAGAACTTTATATTGGACGTGATAAAGAAATTGATGAATCTTGTAGGGTGAAGCAACAGTTCACTACCCCTACAATCCATCCTTCAACAGAAGTGTAAAAGTGTGAACGGGAGCCTAGGATGAACTTTGAAGAGGATGGCTCTTAATCAGAAAACAAAGTGGAACCAGTTGCTGCCATCAGCGCTGTTGTCTTACCTGTTTATAAATTATCATGTGATTGGAATGTCCCCCTTCAAAGCCCTGTTTGGACTAGAGGCCGCGCTAACTACCTTACTGGCACTGATCATATCAGCAGATCAAAAAATCTACCACCTTGGAGTTACCAATAAGAGTTAGTTAAAGAGCTTATACAAATACAGTTAGAGGCTTCAAGAAAATTGAAGCGAGCCTCCCTCCAAGCCAACAGGGGAGCCAGAGAAGAACTATATTTACCTGAGTTTAGCATAGGAGACAAGGTTTTATTTTGCCACCAAAGGGAAAATAACCAGAGAAACTACATGCCATTTGGACTATGCCTATAACCACCTTGACAAAGAGAGGTGCAGAATACTCCATTTGGGACAATGAAACTAACATTGTGTTTAACAGAGTGCATATCCAGCACCTCAGATCATTCCCCAGCTCTCATATTGGAAGGGGAATAGTTGAGATGAGACCGCAACTGGTGCAACTAGTCATTCCTTGAGCAGTGGAATGATTGCAATCAACCCCAAGCTGGCGAAGGTACAGGCGACAAACCCACCAGTGATGGGAGTGAACAAGGTCCTTTTATAGGCGAGGGCTAACTAAGGAATTTTAAGTCCAATTGGATGACATCATGAGCAAATACCTTCAAAGTATGCGATATGACATCATGAGAAATATCTTTTGTTTTGAGGAGTCTGATGAGTTAATGTATGAATATGATGTTGCCACTAAAATCCATATGAAAATTGACTCATTATATACTTTTGGGGGACCAAAATAATTTTCATTCCGCCTGTGATGAAATGACAAGCAAACCAAATTACTCCAATGAAAGTATCCAATGTTTAACAATGAATATTACTAATCTTTCAACATGTAAGAAGAGTGTCTATAACTTTCCTGTTCCCAGCGTGGTAGTGCTCGGTGCACAAGGCCAATTCCAGGGAACTAGCCATTAGTGCCAAAGTTATTAGAGCCCAGCAGAGGGTGTTGGAGCAATAACAGATTAGGCATAGGAAAGCGAGTTTTATGATAAAAACACCCCTAAACAATGCAGTGCACATATAAAAAAGGGCTAAGCGACCCAGGTTGGAGGGAACCTGGGTGAACAAACGGTGCACAAGTTGAGAGCTGCAAGGTACTTGCAATGGCAAGGGTAAAGGATCGCAAGAACTCCTCAAAGAGGTTTGCGCACAGGCGCATTCATAATATCATAAAATTTTAAAATAACGTAAATGTGGAAAAGGTTTATTTGAGAAGTCGACCAACAAGGAATGTTGGTCAGGGAAAACGTATTTAAGCTCAAATGGGGGAATAGGGGTTATGTCACAGTGGGCCCAATTACTGACTCACCAATAGGGCAACACTGCCATCCAAGTTAGTTGAATAGGCCAAAACTGACCTCACTCAAGTGATTGATTGAAGTTGGATTCGACCCAAGCGCATTATTTTGTAAATGAAATGGTTTCAAAACCCCGCCCCTCGACAAACTGAATCAAACTGTCCGCGTTTATTCAGTAGATCATTCATTTTAATGCCTGGCTTGACATCAGGGGCTGGGCGTTTGGCACACCACTAGTTCCAACCTGGGCATATTTTGCCTGAACCCAATGTTGGTCCAGGGTGTGCCTCAGGTCAGGAAGGGCCTGTAGCTTCACCCTCTGGGTCTCCTGGCGCCCAGCCTTATCTTTGGGGTTTGTCCCCACTATTATGTCATGTGCACATGACACAACCATCCAATGTAAAGAGTCACTTGAGCCACAATATGATGTGCATCATAGGATCGCCATCACTTTAAACTGAAGTCAAGACGAGGATTAATAAATTTAGTAATCAACCAATATTTCAAGAAGGTACAATGGTCCAACACCCAGAAGCGGGACCTAGTAAAAATACCCCTGAACATACAGGTTCATTGATAACCACTTTGAGATGGAGCTTGCAGTTACAGGAATTGTCCTAGAAGGATGAAGCTATCAAAGCAGCAGCTAGACGCTGTCAAACCAGATGTTCTTGGAAAATTCTCACTAAAACTCCAAATTTACAATTGTTTCTCAATATCTAATTTATTTTATATCTTATATTCCCTGAAGTATATAAGAATTACTTTTTAGCTTAAATAAAAACCTTTCTACAGAATCTCAAGGTTATTTTATTGTTTGCACTTTTATTGTATAAAGTGTAGTAATCACCACTAATCAATCTTGAATTAACTAAATACTCTGTGTCCAGTAATTAGTCTGAGACCTGCCCTGTTTGGAAGAAGACACTCTCTGTCTTGGATACCTTGGAGCTGATAACGCCAAGGGAGAGGTTGGAAAGGTATCTGTTTAGTCCTAAATTACAACGCATGATTAAAATGTCTAAGAGAGTTAAGAAATTTGTCATGGGTGCAGACAGTTTATACAAGCGACTGATGCTCCAAAGTGTAGCATCAAAGAGGAATTTTCTTAGCAAGAGTGATTGTAATATGAGCACAGGTTGTCTGATGCTTATTTGCGCGGAGTAAACATCTGAGCAGCGGTTTGGACTTTAATGTTAAGCAAGCTAAGGTTGGTGCACTAACTGTAAGGTGCACTGAACTTCCATTGTCATTGTATTGGGCTAACATATCATCAAACAAATCATCATCCACTTCAGCTGCTAAGACCATGGTGGGAAGATGAGATAACTTATTGGTGAAATGATGCTTTAAACTGGGACAATGCTGAATACCATAATCATAAGCCTTCAATTCCAAAAACCATTAGGCAATCGCCCATATAGCTCTTTTAAATTATATGACTAGTGCAGGGAGGCATAATCAGTTACTACAGTGAAATTAACGCCATGAATGTAAACTTGGAAATATTTTTACATGTAAATGACCAACTTGAATTCCTTCTCAGTTACAATATTCTGTTAATGATTATCAGACATTCGGCTACAGTAAGCCATGGGGTGCTCAACTTGTCAGCATTCTAAAGTGATAGGTTAGCTTGAAGGTGGTGAGATAAGCATCAGTTTGAATATTAAACTGTTTAAAAAAACAGGTTTTCCAACAGTGGCGCTCAGGTAAGGTAGATTCTGAGTTTATTGAATGATAGTTGACAGTTCCCTTTTTTTAGTACTAGTGGTGCCCAACCCAAAAGGGGGAGCTGCCATGCATCTTTATTTGCAAATGGGCCAAACAAAGGGATTATCATAGATTAAAAAAATTCCTAATATAGCCCCTAGGTTATCAGCTTAGGAAGCCATATCAGATGGTGAGGAGGCTTTAGGGAAAATTTTGTCTTGCGCCCGCTTTAGCTGGCAGACCATGGCGGACAGCATTGGGGTTGGAGCATCAGCAACATGGGGCATAAGGAGGTATAGTTGGGGGCTTTCTTCATTAATGAGGCCGGCGGTGTCCATCGCCTCAACATATTGAGCAAGTTGTTGCTCAGAAAAATTGATGAGAGCCGGCACACAAGTAAATGACTTGATGTGCCATTGGGTTTTAGGATAATTGAGGTCAAAAAGAGAAGTTTTTGCTGCATCGATGCAAGCATGGCTCACACTGAAAGCAAGCTCCCCAATTATATACTTTGCATCTTCCTCAAAATCATGAGGAAAATTGGGGATAGGAATACCCTCAACAAGGGGCTCCATTGCCCCAAGGAGTTGCTGGCAGAGGAGAGTGTTGGCTGGGGCAGCTGCAGCTGCAACTGCCATTTTGTTAATATTTTTATAAATGGGAAACCCGTTTTTTGGATGAAAATGGCGGGAACACGATTTGGGAGGGTCAATGAAGAACTTCTCCAAAGCAAAATAGGGTTTCACGTGGCACAGCCATCCATCCTCCTCAATCCATTTGAGAGCCTCAAATGAATTGGATTTGGCCAGCACTGGGCCAGCCACAGGAATTGAGGCTGTGGCTGGAGCTGATTGGCCATGTGCTGTTGACCATGGCATCTAAGCTGAAATTGGTTCATCATTAACTCAGGATTCCGTAATCTGGTCAAATTTTCAAAATTTTTTTTTTAATTTTGATTGGCCGCTGCTTTGGAAGCAGTGCCAGAATTCCCCAACGTTAGGGGTGGGAGGATCGAGCCCCATTTGAAAAATTGGGTGAGGCAGCTGCCGGGGCAGCGCCCAAGCCCTGAGCAGCGGCTGTAGAGGAAGTGGCAACTGTGGAGCACTTGAACTTCAAGTGGTCAAGCTTGAAGCACAAGGGGCAAATGGCGCACCCATTTTTGATGAGCGCCCAGAATGGGTGATCAGAGGCAGATCTGATCATGGTGCGGGGGGGAATTGCGAGGTGAGATTCATGATGAAATGGCTGGATCATTGCAAAGGCATGAGGCCCTACCAACTGATCTGCCCCATTGGGAACCACAAAATGCAACACAGGGTCTGTGCCATAAATCGCCAAACCCTCTGTGAGCTCATGGAGGAGGCATTTTGGGGAAAGGAAAGAGGGCAACCTGGCGAACTGAACCACTAAAGTGGCCTCATCTGGGAGCTGGGTGTGAACAGTGGGCAAAGGAGTTTTTTAAAAATTAATGGCAGCTTGGCTGCTGCCGCTGCATCAGCTTTTGAGTGGAAGCCGAAGTTGAAATACCCCTTAAAGGGGTGGAAGTCAATAAAGCTGGCAGGTTTGAAAACTGCTGTGGCCATCTCGTTGATGGAAGTGCTTGCATATGGGAAAAGGTTCCCATATTTGACCTGGAGGCTGAAACGCAAATTGTTCCATGGGAGCACTAAAGGGCTCCAAAGCACCTCCTGAGAGCTGGCGAGGTGGTGGGCCAAGTCCTGAGGGGGGACATAACGCCCGGTAGCATTGGGAGGGCTAGCAGAGCCAGCCTGGGCGCGCTTTAGCAGCAGCTGAAAGATGCCAGATGGTGGCGCACCACCACCTTAAGATGGGGCAGCAGGCATCAATTTCATCGACATTGGTAAGTTTTGGCTTAATTGGTGTTGATTGTTTTAGTATTTTCTTTAAAAAAATCCAAAATTGGCTTCAATTTGGGTATCAAAGCAAAAGAGATAGTTGACAGTTCCCATTCCACCCAAATGTACTCAATTCTTGAGTTTTTGAAACAGCGGTTTATCTATCTTACTAAAAATTTCCACAAACTAAAGGCAATGGCTGATAATTCCAAGATTTTTTGGACGTTGCGCTTTATGCTCAGTTGCAACATGCGCTCACTATCTTCAACCTTTGCCAGCTGGGGCTGCAAGCCAAGCTTATCGATGATTAACCCCAGATATTCCAGTTGCTCACAGAAAATTTTCACTTACGCAGTTTTTATTTTCAAAGTAGCCTTAGAAAGGCGGTAGAAGACTTCTTTCAATGTTGCAGGTGCTCATTAAATTTTAGAAAAACGTTATTATCATTTAAATAAACTAAAACACATGACTTTTTCAGATCATTAAATTTACTATCCATAGCCCTCTGGAAGGTCGTGGGGACATCGCACAATCCCTGCAGCTTTATAGTAGGTCAGTAGAGGCCCTGGACACATAATCATGTCACATTACTGCCTAACTTGGGCATCTCTATCTACCAATAGCCAGAAATTAGATCCATACCTGAGAAATATTGCGCTCCGCCCAAGTGGTCTCACATGTCATCAATTTGCAGTAAAGGATAAAAATGCTTTTTTAAAGTACTATTAAGCTTCTGATAGTCAATAACCACTCGGTTAAAACCATTTTTTATTGATATCCAACATTAGGGAGGTCCAAGGACCCTTGAAAAGCAACCACCTATGTTAAACTAACTGATATTTTCTGTATTACCTATTTATCCCGTCCCCCTTAGAGCATCTAATTGGACGCAGGCTAATTGGCAGATGACTACCAGTATTAATCTGTTGTAGCACATCATGCGCACAACTCAAAAAATTACAGTCATCATTTGCAAAATAACGATATATTTGTCAAAAAGGGCCAGCGATTGAGCCATTTATTACTTCTGTTAGCCCTGATAGGCTCTCCCAAGGTACTAAAGAACAAACAGATAGATTGATGTTACCAGGTAGGCCCAGTTTTTCTTTTTTAGTACTAGATGGATTTGATCTGATGGGGGATTTATTAATGTTTATTCAATTACACCTGGGCTCCTAAGAGCTGTATGTGAGGGAAAGGAAGAGAAGAGATGTCAACTAATAGGGGGTTGATGCACCAGAGCCTTACTGCAGTTGATACTGAGCAGGGGAGTGCTGGCGACATAGTTATTAAATCTCAGGACCATCTTAAAGTGCGCCTGGAAATGGGCAGTCATGTGCTGTAAGGTCCACACTTTTGAGTCAAAAGCTGCTCAAAGGAAGGAATTGTGAATTGTCCATAGTGCTGTGGCATAGAAAAGGACTCAGAAGGTTTGTGGCATCTATGTATGTTCTGCTCAAAAAACAGAACTTGAACAGGGTTGCCAGGCCATGTAAGGGCATGGAGGAGCGCGTGGACCTTAGTCCAGAACGCAATGATTTTTGAGCATGTGAAAAAGTGCTTGGAGCTGTGAGTCAATAAGCTCCAAACAATGAGGGCAACTGTGGTGTTGAAAGGTAGGGCCAAATTGTATTCCCTGTCCTGTATGAACAATAGAGTGGCCTTCCATATGGTGTTAGACACCTTTACAGAAAGTTTTTGGTGGTAAAAATCTTTTTAGAGCCTTTGGAGGTTTATGCTCATTGAAGGTGGGAGGAATTCAAGGAGGCGCGACAAGATTGGAGGTCTATTCTAGGGGTTGATCTCAGGGAAAGGGCATATGAAGTTTAGACTGGCCTTCCAATTGGAATAAAAAAGCACCTAAAAAGCAAACCAGAATTCCAGAGGCATTGTCGCTCAAACAAAAAATATATGGCATGGGAAGATAGGAAACAAGCGTGTGCTAATGTGTGGCAAGCATAAAAAACCTGGTAATGAACCAGGCGGTTGCAACTCCAGACCCCATGGGCCTTTATGTATATAGGTGAACTATCAGACTAGATGCTTTGAGAACTCCATAAGAGGGTTTGGCATGAAAACAGAGGCTAGGTGGCATATCCTCACATGTAGTGAAGATAAATGAACCCACAGGATTTTGATATCTTGTTGGCGGATGGCTTCAACAATGGGGTTGAATTCTCAAAAAGTTTCTTACTCAATAAGCCAAGTTGGCTACAGAGGGAGCTATTGTTACTATCATGATTGGTAATTCCCAGCTAATGTAAGGCCAGATGGGCCACAATGTTAGCGCCATAGGGAGCTTGGAAAGGAAAATTTGAAGTAAAATCAGAAATTGGAAAAGCGAGGTGAATTTTAAAAAAAAGTGAATTTAGAAAATTGACCAACATTTTATCAGTATGATATGACTGATTAAATAGTGTCAATTTGGAAAAACTTATTAAAGCATGAGATTGAGGCCCTCAGATTTTGATCTAACCAAGAAAAATTTTAGAGGGAGGGGAAAACGCTTTTAATCTAAAACCAACTTCAAAGGAATCAGAAGTGGGCCAAGTCACTGTTGGTTCAACCTCAAATGCCTTATTTGCGGCTTCACTGCATTTCTAACGGTTATCATGATGGCATCTAGCCTAATGGGCAATGGGAATCCCCCAAGGCCAACCCACATAAGGGCAGTACCAACGGGTCAAAAAGGGTTCAGGATACCCAACCCGCCCATGCCTGGTTGCTTGGGCGTTCGTTCAGCCAAGTGGGTAACATTGAATGATAATACAGACATTTGAGGTTGAGGTTTTGGGTTAGCGGCAATAGTCCACAATGGAGGTACATGTCCGTTGGTCTTTGTCCCTGAAGATTTCAAGGGGAGTTCTAAAGAGGCAACCTTTATTGCTCAATGACTCAATGCCATTGAAAATTTCAACTGAGGATTCATAAATAGATACATTCTGACTAAGAGGTATGCGCCCTTGGGCTTTGTCCCATAGATTTTAGAGTAAGTTTTGAATTGAAATCATTTACCAATGGTTCAATGCCATTGACAATTGTAACTGAGGTTTCAACACTTTAATTTACATCTACCAAATGTGCAAGCTTGTTAGTCCTCATTACCATGGTTTTAAGACATTTGGACTTTAATTTCAAGGGCTTGGTGCCATCAACTTCATAAGATCCTTTCAGCTCATGGGGGTGGCGGTTTCCAATCTTTGGCGCAAATTTCCTCAATTTTCTTTACCAATTCAGCAGAGGCAAGTGCGGGGACAAGGGGAGGAATCTTCAGAGGAAGAGCTGTTACCCAGCGCTCATCTACCACATGGGTAAGATCACCCTGTGTGACGAGAGGGACAGCCGCCCTCTTTGTACTCTTTTTGTTGGGAAATGGAAACACTGCCTGGTCTAAGCAGAGTTGACGCTCCCCTGGACTTATAGTTTATGCGAGATATGACTACCTGTTCATTGTGTACTATCAGATGATGATGGGGCTAAGGGCTGGGCCATCCCTTCTTTAAGGGGAAGCATGGTATACCCAAGCGCTCGTTCACCTCAGGGAAAAGAAATCTGATTTTTATAAACAGAAGAGGAGATTTTAGAAAATGGCCTGGATGGTTTTGAGACACTCCCTAAAGATTGTAACGAGGATCTAGGAAGGCCAGAGATGATGACGCAGATTAGCGGAAGGCGGGTGCCCACTGTGGAATAAGTCATATCACAGCATACACTTGGCGAAGGAGATTCAGATTATGGAGGTAGCATTAGAGCATGTGTTCAGAAGCTCTAGGCCCCCTTCATAGCAGGGGTCAGGTTATTGTTGACAGTGCTGTGGGTGAGTGGTTGTAGCACCAGATCCAACAGCGGAGAAGAACGTTGAGCCGTGTATAAAATGAGTCAGAGAAGGGATAGACTTGCGCAAGAAATCAAACTATAGATAGGAGGGAAATATTGGCCATCAGGGCCCGACCATGAGGGGTTCTATATTGTATGTTCCAGATGGCAATCCTGGAATTCTTCACTTCCAGGATTATGTCCTCATTGGCACTGAGTGCAACTCCTTGTGAGCTGGTAAGGACCCCAGGTGACAGAAGTTGCAAAGCGTAGGATCCAGATCGAATGGGGTGGGGGAATGTGGGTGAGCCAACCTGTACTACCGTTGTTTTGGATGTGTTGAACTTAGTGTTGACGACTTGGTGTAATTCTCAAAATCACAGTAGCAAGGGAGGTGTCCTCAGGGCAACCAAGGTTGATGGCAGTGCCATCCGCAAATGCCATAGTGTGGTAAGTGCCTTACCTAGTACTATGATCCCCATCAGCTTCTCCTGCAAAGAGCCATTAGGGGATTAAGTCTAATATTGAAAGGGATGAATCAGGGTAGTACATTGGAGGAGACCCTGATTAATGGTATCTGAAAAAGTAATTACTGTTGATGATGGGATTCTGGTATAGAGTTGTCATAGAGCTCAGAGATTTAAAGCCTAGCTGTATAGAGAGGGTGAAAGAAGGCTAAGAAAGCATCTATGTACTTCCAGGCAACACTATCATAAACCTTCTCCATATACAGGATAATTATAATGATCACCATGTGACTTTGACTACTAACTCACTCAGGGCGAATGGCATTGTAGTTATCCTATAGCGACCTCCTAAGAATAAACCCATGTTGGGACGAGTTCAGGTGAGGTGACATCCATGCTGTTAATTAGTTGGTCAGAATCTTTGTGAATAACTTGTGGTCCGCT